>LTAE01012212.1:0-14139 GCA_001647135.1 Pontederia paniculata | reverse complement strand
ATTATATATGTCGGACGTCCGAAGCACATTGTTGATATCTAGTGATCTCGATCAACGGGTGCCCGCTAAGAATCTTCGGGCGTCCGTAACAAATTCTAAGATGAAATCTCTTAAATAGTGAATGTTCATTAATCAACTGGCGCCCACTGAAAGATTTCGAACGTCCGTAATCAAATCATCAACTCGTATACCTCATGTATCGGACGCCCATTGTTAACTTCGGGCGACCGATTTGAATCTCTATCTAAGTTTAGTCGATCAGTGTATAAACATATGATGTCCTATGTTGTGAGTGCTTCAAACAACGGACGTCTGTCATTTAACTCCGGATGACCGAAATAGGATTTTGATTTGACACTAGTAAAATCAAAGGTCGTCCATTGAATCATAGGATGACCACTGAGATCATAACTCAACTGACTTCCCTACTTCGATCGATCCATCATTTACTTCGGGTGACCAATGCTTCGAACACAATATATATATTGTGGGTCATACTCAGTCGTCAGTTTACTTGACAACTATTCAAGAGGACGACCGTTCGTATTCTTGGTGTTGTTTCTTCATCGTCTTCCTTCAAGCTCGCTTTCAAACTATCTGAAGCTCAAAGGGACTGAGGGAACTCAACATATACTCAAACAAGGATTCGCATATCTCGGTATACCTAAATCTCTACTCTTGCCCTACGAATTGATTATTTCTACATTTCTCCTATCGCAACTAGGTTTAACGTCTGTTGAATGTGTTTTCTTTCCATTACAGAATCAAATCATTCTCTACCCTCTACACTCATTTTTTTATTCTAAATCCGTGTACTTACACCACTCATGAGAAATATGGCCCATGTTAAGAACCCAGCCAAGAAATGTAGATTGGTTAAGAGGACAGAACAAGTGGAGGAACCCATTCCCTCCATACCATATGAACCCCCTAATCTTGAGTTAAGCTCCCCATGGTTCATTAATGAGAAAGTCCATAGCGAATTTCAAACCTTTTATGAAGAAAACCGTCGACTTGAACATTTTCACTCTATTGACTGGGAGAACCTGAAACTCCCTGGTTTGAAAGAAACTTTTGAACAATGAGATTGGGTTACCTTCCTCGATCTTGACCAACCAGTCCATCCAATATTGTCAAATACTTTTATGCAAACCTTACCTATGATGACACTTATCAGGAAATTAAATCTTACCTGACTGAGAAACTTTTTTTCCATAACTGAGTCTCAACTGAATGAGCTTTTAGACACTCTCGGATTCCCTCACATCAATCTTGCTCCAATGCATTGGCCACACTCGACCTACACTCAAAATCAAGTTGCACTAGCTGTGAGTGGAGGACAAGTTGATACCTTTGTTCAGAGAACCTTTCGCAAATACCTATCCCCTGTCATGAGGGTCATTCATCATCACTCATGCCATCCTTCCTCGGGCTGGTCACTACACAAGAGTCAAATCTCCTTGACATTGATGTTATGGCACATCTTGTAGACCATGCATCCCCAAGAATTTCTCTAGGAAATCTGCTTATGTATCAAATTATTCAAACCAAGGAGAAAGTTCACTCTAAATGGACCAAGGGTGCTCGTTTGTATTTTAGTAATCTTATCACCTTCTTGATTCAAAAACTTCTTAAGTCTAAGTTTAACCCCAATGAGACAGTTATCCTTTCCACCCACAATGATAAGATTTCCTTCATTACCCTGATTCGAAAAGGACTCACCAAAGAACCTCCTCAATCTATTGACCTTCCTTCTAAGTCTGAGTCCTGGGACACTATGTGTCAGTCACCTGACTCCTCCACTAGAAATCCTAATTCTACCTCAACTGTCGTACCCATTCCTACTCTCCTCCACGCTGTCTTCATCTAGGACTGTTTGGACTCCTCTCTGCACAAAAATGGACTTCATGGTCACTCAGCTAAGCAACATGTCAGCTCAATTAAATCAAACACTTGAGCTACTTCAAACAGTTGGAGAGAAGCAGTTCGATAGCCGTGAAGCACCCACTTAGTCGTTCATCATAATCGGGCATATCATCACTGGGATGTTATAGCACATGGCTATGATTCCTACCCGCAATTCCTTTTTGATAATTATAAAGGGGCAGAGAACAATCAGAGGAGTGAGCCTATGACCACCGAAAATGAACCCATCTTGGTGGAATCTGAAGAGGCAAATGGTGACCAGGATAATGATCTTCAAAATGCAGGAGTAAATCAAGAGAGAATCTCTGAACAAGAGGAGGAAGCCGGTCAAGCAATCGTTGAGTTCAAGATGGGCAAACTTTTGCAACTGAAGCTGAACAAGTATCTGAAATTGAAACCGTGATAGCTTATGTGGTGAATAAAGTTTTAGAAGAAATAGCAGACAGAGTATTAGCTGAAGACTCAAATGCTTTCCCTCCATCTGAAAAGAGGTTTGGAAAAAGTTTTACGAAAACAAAGAAGAATAAGGATCAAGAAAATTAGATAGAATCGATTGTATTGAAAATTATATTGTAATACAAGATGGTTGTAGTGAATATTTCTCTCCTTTGAATATTCTGTGAAAAATTATTATCTTTCAGAAATGAAGTGTATATTGATATCTCCTTTTATATGAATGATGTGTGCATAATTTATATGTTCAGAATTGAATTAAACATGCTTGTGAGCTCTTTATGACATTTATCTTTCATGAATGAAGCATGTTTTCAAAGTATAAAATGCTAAAGACATATTGTGAGTATGTTCAATTTACATGTCATGAATATATGCATGAGTTGAGGGGGAGAGGTTTTAGGAAAATGAGTTATCTGATTAAGGGAGAGCATGTCTGGTTAGTTAAAATTTTATGTATGAGCTTTATGTTTATAACTAACCTTAAGTTCACTCCTCATGAATTTTTAATCATCAAAAAGGGGGAGATCGTTGAATCTAGGATCATGAGATTGTTTTGATGATCACAAATTTGTGAGGGAACTTAGTTTGGACTAATGAACTTGTTGAGTTGATTTCTGAGATACTCAGGTTCATAACATGATAGGTCGACCAAAGTTAAAGAACGGACGACCTATGCACATAGAAGACATACAGAAGAACTCCATATGTGCAGTGGGCGTCCATAGCATATGAAGTGGTCGACCAATGGTGAAGGGAAAGATATAAAAAATGAAGTCGAAGATTGAACGGTCGACCGAAGATATTGACAGGACGACCGAAGGATAAGGGCTGAACAGGAGAGGTCGCCCGATGAAGAAAAGTGGGCGACCGGATGTTTCACACATACAACCTAGAGGATAGAGAACGGACGATCCAAGGAGAAGTGGACGTCCAGTGAAGAGACTTAATCGAAGAGGATTCTTAACTAAGCAAAGGAGTGAAGAGAGGACGATCGAAGATTTGAGGATGAAGGCAATGGACGTCCAAGGGTTTCTGAGGGAACACAGTGGATGACCGGGAGATTGCCAAGGTTGGAGTGGACGTTCGAAGGCTCTGGTGTTGAAGCAACGTACGACCAAAGCAGATGATAGAATGGAGATCGGTCGACCAAAGTTGATGTGCGGACGACCGATGGATATCAGGTGAAGACAAAGGTCGATCGGAGTCTTGGTGAGGAGACAAGCGGACGACCAGGAGTTTGTCAGAACTGATGGAGGATGGAGATCGGATGACTGCAGGATGAGAGAGCGACAGATGAGGTCTCATAGGTCGTCCGAGGGCTGAAGAGATAAAGCAGCGGTCGACCAGGGTATCTGACAGGAGGAGAGTGAATGTTGACAAGTTGTCAGAGGACGTCCGAAGAATGTCAGAGGAAGGAAAGGACGTCCGAAGGTTCCAGTGGAAATGAGCGGACGTCCGAAGCTTGTCNGGACGTCCGAAGAATGTCAGAGGAAGGAAAGGACGTCCGAAGGTTCCAGTGGAAATGAGCGGACGTCCGAAGCTTGTCAGAGGAAGCTTTGGCGGACGTCTGAGGATCTCATTGGGAAGTGAGCGGACGGCCATAGTACTAATAGAAGAGAGAGCGAACGTCCGAGGATCTCAGTGTGGAATGAGCGGACATCCGAAGTATCCACAAGGATGAGAAGTGGACGTTCGAAGGATTCAGGGAGAATCAGCGGACGACCACAGGTGTGCCAGAGGTTATGGCACATGTCAAGTTGGTCGACCAAAGATGAAGAGAGGACGACCGAAGGATCTTGACGAAGGCCTTCAACTCCAGAAGTGGACGCCCGAGTGATTGAGATGCAATCAGCGGGCGACCAGAGAGGTTGAAGGAGGTGATGCAGTGTCAAGTTGAGCGACCGCAGGAGGAGCGGACGATCGAAGGAGCTTGATAGGTGTTTTTAACTCGAGGAGTGGACGTCCGGGTGATTGAGGTGCAATCAGCGAGCAACCAGAGCAGTTGAAGACGGTGGAACAAGGTCAAGATCAGTCGAGCAACCGAACCTCGTCAACAAACTTTCGTGTTTGTTTGTGTCTCTTGTTCTCTTTTTCTTCTACGTGTATGTTTCCGATAATATAACTAACCTAATTTAACTAAAAGCAAAAGAGTAGGAAAAGTTTTAATACACCAATTTACCTCCCCCATCTTGGTGTCATTCAGATCCTTTAATTTATATTCATATGACATATGTATGTATGTATGTATGTATGTATGTATGTATGTATGTATGTATGTATGTATAGGATGATTATGACGGTAGGATTTTATTGTTTTGGCAAAATTTATAATTTTGTTTTGCTTTATGTAGTATAATGACTTTTGTCGCTTTCATTTCAGTGATGTTGCTATTATGTAAAATGATGCAAGTAATTATTATTTTGATGAATTCATAATGATATTTTCATCTATGTGATGTAACTTTAATGAAAAAAAGTATTTAACAAATCAAATATTTAATAAAAAATAAAATATTAAAAATATTTATAACCTGTGAATTATGAAAATTTAATAAAAAAAGTTACTTTATCTGATATTGTATGTTTAATTAATGGTATAACTAACTCATATTTGAAAATACTATGTTCATATTATAATTTTTTTAATATTTTATAAGTAATATGTGTATCTTATACCTTCAAATAAGTCACAAGATTCATTTTTCTTTAACGAACCATAAATGAAAATAAAAATTAAATATAACTATAGCATAAGTAAAGCTCTACTAATTCCGTGTATAATCGGACTTATCTTATTCCACAAAATAAACGGAAGCCTGAGAAAAGACGGTGGAGGTTTTTTAACTGATAAAATATTTTTTTCCTTGCTAAGCGTTTAATTGTTAAAGAGAGAAGTTAGAGGATATCGGCCATCTTTTTTTTTGTGAATATTCAGAAATATTTTATCATCCTGGACAAAGATGTCATAAAATAATTTGCAAATGAAATTTCCCTGTATAAAGCTAAAACTATTATGTCTAGTTCAAAACATCATAATATTTTCTTATTCTATGTCCAGATACGTTGTATGATTAAATAAACTTACATTAGAATATCTTTTTTAATAACCTGATGTTCATGGGGTTACTCCGCCTTAATAACTTTTTATAATGATTTAGCAAGCAACATTAGCTGATACGACCCATTGCTGAAAAATACATCCAAATAATATAAGAGAAAAATAAAAATATTGATGAATAAATAACCATATATATATATATATATATATATATATATATTCTCTTTAAGAGGCCTCGAATTGAGCTTGACTTTTTATGAAATGAAAGCTATTCGGAGACATGATGAAAAGAAAGTGGCATCTCTCTTTGTTCCGATATAAAATATATCACCAATTGTAAACGAGCTACAATAGTTTGGGCTAAGACTTGTCATTCCATCTATTTTCCTCTCTTCCCTCAGCATTAATTTCTATCTTCAGTGAAATTTACATCAGACAAAATTGAGCAGAGAATGTCAAAAGCTACTTCCTGTTTACTACCAACTACTTTGTCAAAGGTCCAAGAACATGTTTCAAGATAAAATAAATGGTGCCGTAACACCATTTTTTACATCGTATCAGCACATGTTCTACAAAACCTCAGCATTACATCTAGGACCAAAAATCAGAACAAAGACAAAAAAAAAAAAAGAACTCAAGATTAGCCACCAAAACCTGAAAGTTAGCCACCATTTTCATTTAGGATAATCCGGGAAACATTACCATGGTGCGCCACAAGCATGAAGAGAGATCGTTAAGTGATAAGAAGGTTAAAAGAGGGACTAGTATCAATCATATTAACCCTTCAAGTTTGTAACCCTACCAAAAAAGTATACTTCTCTGGCAAATGTGGCATTAATCCCAGGCACTTGTCACCCCTGCACCGCCATAGCCACCAGGACCACCACCATACCCTGAAGATGACCCATAAGCACCTCCATAACCACTGCCACCACTATAATAATCCCCACCACCACTCCTACCAAAGGAGGATTCTCGTCGAAAGTCTCGACCTCCGAAGCGGGCTCCACCGCCAGATCGCCTGTTTCTACCACCGCCCCCATATGAACGAGCTGCTGCATAATCAGACAGCCATTGAGGCACCTCCTGGTTTGCCTCCTGCATAAGCTCAGACAAAGACTTCGCCAGAGATGAGTTATTCTCATTGAAGAAGGCAGTGGCAAGACCAGTCTTTCCAGCCCTTCCAGTCCTTCCAATACGATGCACATAGTCATCAATATCATTAGGCAGGTCAAAATTGACAACATGTGCAACATGAGGGATGTCCAGCCCACGGGCTGCAACATCAGTAGCAACCAAGATAGGAGTAGCACCACTCTTGAAAGACCTCAGTGCCTGTTCCCTTTCCTAGATGCATAGAGATGATATCTCAGCAAGGAAGAAATTCGAGAGTTCTCCACAACATATAAACCAACAATAAGTTTGAGAAAGATTTAACATTCCAATATCTAAACACTAAATGGATAATACTTATACTATATACATATGATTTTTCTTTTTTTTTAGAAAGATATATCTATAATTTAAAGGGATAATTCTTATCTATATACAATAGACAGTATTGAAAGCAAAATTCAAAAGGACAACAACAGAAGTTTCGCCTCCTAATACCTAAATATTGAGGAATCAGAATTCAATAAGCTACATATTTTAAGGAACATGAATCTAGGTCAAGAGATCACAGTTTAATCTCTGGTTTTTTGTTCTTTATTTTGGCATTTTTGTGCAATTCATTGGCTGACTGATATTTGGTTTTCGTTGTTGATTTATGTGTTCTCAGATCTAAAGATATGATCTCTAATTTCAGAATCATTGCCAGTTCATCTGACGACCAAGAAAAGAAACCATATTTCATCATTGTCATCTATATCTAACCATAGAACTATTACTTACGAAAAATCAAATAGAGGCTATCACGCATCTGATTGTATGAAAATTGGTTTTTCATTACTAAAGGGAGGTAAACTCATAGGCTCCGTTTGGCTGTGAAGTTACTGTAGATAGATTAAATTTTTTTAATCCATGAGATAGTCCCATTTCCCTAATCCAGCTAGAATAAAGGTAATCCACATGAGAGATGGAATATATTGCTCTCTAGTTTTTTATTCCCTGCACAATAAATGTTGTAGGTCCCACCAGATGGATTAAATGGGTGTTTGGTTCAAATGTGAGGAATATGACATTAATCTTCGTCTTATTCCCCAACCGAACACCCCCATAGTGAATAACACCCACAATGAAAAAATCTTTTCATTTGCAGAAAGATGAACATAGACGAGCAATTTGACAAATAAGTGGGCGAGCAGCATATAAATTATGAAAATAAGAAAAATGTAACCATTTAAAGAAAGCATCAATCTGAATAAATGGGGTCCACCTACCTGCTGTGTCCTATCTCCATGAATGGTAGTTGCAGGAAAACCGTTCATGCACAACCAGTGTTCCAATGAATCAGCACCCTTTTTTGTCTCCACAAAGACAAGAGTTAATGCTTGCTGCAAAAGGGAAAGAAAGATCACTCTAATGAAGAACCAAATTTGAAGAAAACAACTCCAGGAACGACAGACAAGTAGTTGATTATAAGTTAAATAAAGAATATGTCAGAAAGTCGTATCCGCCACAATAAGCTAGTTTTACCTTTCCATGGGCACCATTAGCTCTTTGGGCATGAAGAAGGTCCATAAGGTGGCTTCTTTTGTCTGATTCAAGCACAAACTCAACCCTCTGAACAATCAAATCAGTGCTAGAACCAACACGCCCAACAGCAAGAAATATATAGTTATAAAGGAAATCAGAAGCCAGCCTCTGCATAAAAAGTTAACTAATTATTTTACACATGTAGTTGAAGGCTCATTAAATGGTAACAGGACAAGAACAGAAGAAAATAATAGTAACCAGAGCAATCAGACTTCAGATAGCTATGAAACAGCAATCGTCTTCAAAAGCAAAAAATGAGCCATTAATCCTAAACAAAATCACATGCTCTTAAAAAAAGAACAAGGTTCAAAATAGGAACAATACACCAACAGCAACAAAATGATAAATAGTCTAAGAATATTAGTAACCATAAAACTAGCAGATACTTAGAGAAGTCTTCCAAATGCTTTTTCTTTGAGGGTTAAGTCTTAAAAAACTTAGAGAAGGAGAAAGCTAATAGAGAAAGCGATCCAGAAATGCTGATGAATATAAAACAATTTTATGGTTGACACTGCCTGCATAGCGATGTTTTTTTCTCGAGGACCAACTACCTAGAATACTGATGGTGACATGACAAAAAGTCTTGACTTCTTCTGGACCCAGTCTAAATCACGCACTCGAAAAAAGTGTTTTACAAGAGGCATTGCCCTTGTTCATTCAGGTGATGCCACTGAATCATGATTTTGCCCTGTTTTCCAGAGTTTCCTGATTAGTCCTTTGAGAGTCCAAACTAACTTAGTCCGGTGTGGTTGATCATTCATTTGGTCTTTTACCCAGTGTGACCCAGAACTGTAGGATTCATAGTGAAAGCCGCTGATTTGTACAACCATAAACAGAAAACAGCTAGCCAACCAATCTCAAAAAGCAGTGTAGAAAAGGAATTCAAGGATGCAATCGGCCACAAATTAAGTAAATTTCCAGTATGGTCATCCAACTATGACCTCTCTCCCATTCAATCACTAAACTTTAATTGTAAGCAAAGGTCATCCATCCATTAAACTGTTGTAGGCACGGTCATCTTGACTTGTTATCACCAGTTTCCCGGTTAGAGCGCCTACATTGCAGCCACGCTACCCATTTTCTCTCTCCATTACAGCATCATGTACTATTAAAGTATTTTTTTTCTCTTCCACACCAGCTTATAAAGAATAAATTAATAAAATATTCATGATTATTTAAAAAATAAAAAATATTAAAAATTCATAATATAAAGAAAAAGGAAAGAGGAGGGTGTGGTCCCAACAGGACTGCTGCCTCCCTCATCGTCAGATTGGAGGGAGAGAGCAGGGTCATCACCCCACCCTACTCCTCTGCAACGCAAAGGAGAGAGGGGGAGGAGGGATTGGGCGACCTCCCTCTCTCTCCCTCCGATCCGGAGTTAAGGAGGGCTGCCACCCGCCTTCCCTCTCTCTAATGGCAAGGGTGTAGTATAGAAGATGGATGACCTTTGTGTTACAAATTAAAATTTCACGACTAAGTTGGGAGAGGAGTCATAGTTGGACAATCGTATCAAATTTACCAGACAACATCTTAATGCATTTTTTCCTATTGTTATTTCTCATTCTAGAATGTATTTTGAAGGGCAAAAGGATGACTAAGGAAGAGGCTCGTCATCCGTTATGAAAGAATGTAATAAAAGCAAAATGTGTAGGATGTTTGAAGCATTCAATAAAGCCACATGCGCTTTGCATTGAATCACCCTTCGTTACTATTTAAAATCTTTATCCAAGGTAGTGTGCATTGCATAATGCATAAATGAAGTTCATTGTTTTTTTTTTTTGAGAAAAATGAAGTTCATTGTTTATCATCAGATCGTTCAAATTTCTCCACATTATATTTTTTGTTAGAGGGTAAAGGATGAGAGCCTTTGCACTCATCCAGCTTTATTACTGAACTTCTATGTTACAAGTTGAGGTAACAAAGTATTATCATGTTATAAACATGCCATAATTTTGTGGGATTATTTTCTTAAAAATATTTGTGGAGTTATTAGCATGACATTTTTAAGCAAATACCAATAAATGGGATGTTTTATTCTGCCAGAGGAGGCAGTAGGCGGCAAGGCGCATCAAGAGATTGTGCAGTTATTATTTGTCATTTTGAAGGGTAGGTATTCAGCGTCATGTATAGCTAATTTAATATAGAATGAATCGGTAAAATAATATTAACAAAGTTTAGATACAATTACCCTGTGCAAACATAGGTATGCAACAACAGCAGAATATATACAAAAAACGAGAGCAAAAATTTAACAGGTTAGAAAAACCAACCTGTATCTCCCTAGGAAATGTGGCACTAAAAAGCATTGTCTGCCTTAGTCCAGGTTTAGGCATGTCCATTTGTTCGACAATCCTCCGAATTTGTGGCTCAAATCCCATATCAAGCATTCTATCGGCCTCATCAAGGGCCAAATATCTAATTTGTTGTAGCGAAACTTTACCTCTCTCAAGCAAATCTACCAAACGACCAGGAGTTGCCACAAGTATATCAACACCCCTATCCAATTCCCGCAACTGTCAAATATGCATAATCAATGAAAAATCAGACGATGAAATGTAAAATCTGTTATATAAGTCATTCACTTTTGGTAACTGAAAAAGCAGCTTTTGGTTAATATCCTCCATGGTCTTGAAATGAGAATTAGAAATCTTATTATCAGTTCTTTTCAACATCAAAACATTCAACTAATATGAAACAAAAGAGTTTGGAAATATAAGAGTAAATAGTAATTTGGAAATAAAAGTGTTTCCACATGTAATAATTAGCTAAAGTGATTCTGAAGCATTATAGAAATATGTTGTTAAACAACTTATCTGTAGACTATCTTAACATTTTTTTAAGAGGAAACATCCATCAAAATGACTGGGAAGGACTGCAGCCATTATTCATTAAGAAATCATAATATTAGCATTTTTTTTTGAAGGGCATAATATTAGCAATTTAACTTCAAGATTTAGGAAATAACACAGAATCAAAACGGAAAAAACAGACAAACCTCACAAAATTAATAGTCAATTTCTTCTCCTATTATTTGATCTTTCTTTTATTCAACCAATCACATTGTAACCCTAAAATAGAATATTTTTAAAGTCAGTCATTAAGGAATCTCATAGAAAAAATTATCATCAAGGAATCATGTCTTTGGTATTTCAATTTTAAAAACTCAGAAAACAACATGGAGACAAACCCAAAAGGTAAGAATCACAATGAATATCATTAGTTAAATACAATTCTTTCTCCTCTTTCTTTTCTGTCTCCTCTTCCTTTGATCTACTTTTCTTCATCAAATCACATCATAGCCATAACCAGATAATTTTTTTTAAGAGGAACATCAACCAGGTAATACTTGAAGATCAATAACGAAAGTGAAAATTCAGAATATCCGCTTATTTTTATAACAAGGATGATGTAATAAATATGCAGTTCTTCCACACAACATGATAATGATACAAATTCGATATCATATAGGCATATCTCTTTTCAATATCCAATGCTTAAATTCAAGCAATAATATACAATAAAAAGAAATACTAGTAGAAACACACAACTAGATGCAATTATCAATCCTTTAAACAAATACAGGGGCATTACTATACAATAGGTATTTTGTTAGGGGTATAAAGAAGGCTAAGAGTCTTCTAATCATTCGAAAATAGTATGTTTTTCGCTGATTTTAGGATAAACTAAACATGATATTGAGAAAATAACCTGTTGATTGATTGGAGCTCCACCATATGCAACAACAACCCTAACTCCAGTCTGATAAGAAAACTTTTTAGCCTCTTCATGTATCTGAATCGCCATAAAGATAATGGGAAACAAAAAGACAGATCAGTCAGACAACATTGAGGAATTTAATTGATAGAAGGAACCCAACTTAGAAACACAATTAGTCATTCAAGACGGATATCAAAACTATATGAAACAACTTACTTGAACAGAGAGTTCTCGAGTAGGCGACAAAATCAGAGCAACAGGAGAAACTTGTCTTAAGCCCCGCTGCCTTGACACTGGCGGACCTCTCATGATACCACTAATGATGGGAAAGCAAAAAGCTGCAGTCTTTCCTGAGCCAGTTTGAGCACAGGCCATTAGGTCACTCCCTGCTAACGAGATTGGAATTGCATGGCGCTGTACAGGGGTTGGTTTCACATACTTGCATCTCCTGATGTTCTCATTCAGTGCATCTCCTAAATCGATCTCTGCAAACGTGTTCACAGGTGGGGGAACATTATCGCCGTTGGTCTCCACTGGAATGTCCTCATAGGCGTCAAAATTAATGCCGGTATTCTCCTGGCCATCAAATGCAGCCTCTGTTGTTTCATCATCATTTGCGAAAGGGTTAGCTTCCCGCTCCTTCCGGTCCCAACCACCAGTTCGAGAGCTCCAACCACCTGCTCCTCCAACCCTACCGCCGCCAATGCCTGGTCGACCAGCATCCCAACTGGGGCCACCACCCCAGCGGCTTCCACCAGAAGCAGGTGCAATATAGGAAGAGGGGCCTTTAGCACCTGAATGACCGCCAGAAACTGCAGGAGACGGCGCCTGGGCCTCAGATGCTGAGGAAGAACGGCTGCGAAGGTGTGGCGGGACATAGGCAGAGCGTCCAGGGTGAGAAGCGACACCATTACTGGCACTTGAAGCTGGAGCCGGGTTGCCACTGGATGAAGCACCACTAATCGCGGGCGCCGAGCTCTCGGCGTTCGCGACTGAGTCAGCCCATGAAGATCGCATAATTCACGCACCAAAATCTCAAATCTTCTTCACAAATCCTTCAACCGAGCAACAAAAATAAGTAACCACGGAACAAGCGAACAAACCCTAGATTTTATTATCTCATTCGATCATTATGCCACATAAACTTAAACAAAACCAAGCAGAAAACAGAGAAGAAGAAAAAAAGACACGATCGAACAAAACTTTGCATCAAAATGGAGTAAACGAAGGCCAGAAAAACGTGAAAACCCACGAAAAATCAGGGTAAAAATACAGCTTATACCGGAAAAAATGGCGGCTTCGAGAAGGAGCGAAGGCTACGGCATAAGAATCGCAATGAGGGGGCCTGAGGAAGGGGAATACCTGGAAGAGAGCCGCCAAGGAACCGTAGCAATGGGAGAGACGAATCGAACTGCGGAAACCAAAAGAATCCAGAGCGCGAGAGGAAGAAGGAGCACGAAAACAATGACAAAGAAGAAGAAAGAAAGAAAGAAAGAAAGAAAGAAAAGAGAGGGGCGAAGCGAAGAGAACCACGAGATGAAGAAAACCCTAATTAAGCTTTTCTTCCTCTTCCTTAATTTAAATTCTATTTTATTGTAATTTATCTTATATTTTCTAATTAAATAAGACGGAGCCCTGCGAAGTCGGCGTAGCAAATATCTCCTGAAATTTGCATTTTAACCATTTTTTAAATCATTTTTAAAAAAAATTTCCCCTCCCTATCTATTTGTGGCTTAATTTATCAGGTTCTAAAATTAATTTTAAGTATAAAAAACATGTTAGGAAAACAAGAAAACATTTAATTGACTACTATAAATCATCCAGATTGTGTACATATCTAGTCGCGTTCCTGTGTAATTTGGTGGCAATCAAGTTTGAAATAAATCAATCAGGTTGTCAGATATAATCAATGAATCTATTGTTGAATTTAGGATCTCGAGTGTTTTGATGATCACAAATTTATAAGGTGAGACAGCGGACGACTAGTGTTGTTGAAGACGGTGGACATGTCAAGGACGATCGGCCACAGGTGGTGGCAGATGATCGTTGGAGCTTGACGAACAGCTTCACTCAAGATTGGGGCGTCCAAGATGCTGAAGTGAGTCAGTGGACGACCAAAGATGGGTGGTAGCTGGTGAAGGTCAAGATCGGTCGATTGAAGATGAAGCGCGAGCGACCGAAGGAGCTTGACCGCACTCTTTCAACCGGAGAGTGGGCGTCCAGGATGCTGAAGGGAATCAGTGGGTGACCAGCGATCAGTTGAAGAGAGGTACTCAAGTCAAGGT
>LTAE01012210.1:0-14140 GCA_001647135.1 Pontederia paniculata | reverse complement strand
TTCTCCTTGGACCGCCCGTTCTCCATCTCTGGTTGTAAGGATATTGCCTTCGGTCGCCCATTCTCATCATCCGACAACCTCTCCAGTTTAGCCCATTACTTCGGTCGTCATCCCTTTATCTTTGGTCGACTGGTCTAACTCTGATCCTTCTTCACATGCATCCTCCTTCAATATTGGTCGACCACTTCATATGCTAAGGACGCCCACTGCACACACACAAAGCTCTTCTGATATTTCTTCTATGTGCATAGGTCGTTCATTCCCTTAGCTTCGGCCAACCTTTCATATTCTGAACTTGAATATCCTATTTCAAAAATCAGCTCAACAAGTTCATCAGTACAAACTAAGTTCCCTTACAAATTTGTGATCATCAAAACAATCTCGGTGTCCTAGATTCAACAATTAAATCTTAAAACTTAGAACTAATTATCATATCTATAAATAGAACCTTTGGGGTTATTGGTGGACTCTCTTTCATTCTGATATTGGAGACAAATATTGAAAAAAAATTCCGAGACCAAGGTTAATACTAAAGAAGGAATCAAGAGTGCAATGCATTTGGGAGAAGACGGTGCTGCTGATCAACTATTGAAGAGTTAGATTCTAGTTCTTTTTTCTTTGCTATTTGTGATCAACTACTTCCCCTATTTTTCATTTTTTATTTATGATATTATGGAGTAGTTTTGTATTAGAGAATTTTTTTGAACCTTGTGTTAGATTGAATTTCATAAATAAATAATTTCTTTTAGAACATGGATGTTATTCATTAATGTTTGTTTTGTGGTAGTTATGAAATTTGATTATTGACTACTTAGTGTAATTGATTTTTGTTTTTCTAAGCATATGAGAAAATGGAACTTTGAATTTAAGTGAAAATAATTTATATCTCAATCGAGATTACTTGGTTAAGAGTCTTAGATTGTGTCGCCTATTAGTTGGAGTTAATGAAGCGATTAATAGTGTAGAAGTTGCACCTTAACACATCTTACATGTAGATTGATTTAGGGTGGATTGTGATACTACTGTGAAATCTTATTCACGGGTCATGATGATATGGATAGTTGAAGCATTTGTTGCGGACACGATCATGAAATCCTATTCATGAGCCGTGCAATATGAGTTCCTGATTACATATTTCCGATCACATTTGTGAGATAATCTTCACAACTGTGGAATTTAATTTCGTAAAAGTTGACTCCAAATCACTTTTCTAACTAACCTTATCCAATTCACAGCTTGATTTCAAGATAAGATGGTTTTTCATTAATTTTTTTATCAAAACGAGGCATTTGAGATGAAATTAAATCCTAAAACTTAGAATAATTATCAACTCTATGATAGAGCCCTTGGGTTATTGGTGGAGGCTCTCTCACTCTCTCATTATGATATTATACATAGATACTGAAGAATTTTTTATGAGACCAAGGTTAATACTAAAGGAATCAGGAGTGCAACGCATTCGGAAGAAGACAGTGCTGCTGGATCAACTATTTGTTCATGGCATGAACAAAGTATATATATATTGTTGATATTAATACAGTTATATGGTATATGAAGAGATATGATATGTTATGACATGATATGACATGACATGACATGACATGACATGACATGATATGATATGATATGATATGATATAATATGATATGATATAATATGATATGATATGATATGATATGATATGATACGATAGGATACGATATCCTTCGGGATAATAAGATATCTTAAAGAAATGATATGATAATCTGACAACAGAAATATATTATAAGATATGGTCGATACGACATGTTCGTACATTTGTATAACATTCATACATGCATATGCATTACCACTGCTGGGTTGATATGTTTACCCTTATAGGTTAAAATACTTTATAGAGATGATATGATAAATTTCTAAAAGAATGATTGAAGGTCGTTTGGATCTAAGTGTCATACGAACCAAAGTGCTACATTGTAATCAATGGAAGGCACCTCTTGAATTTGTAGGGGCCACCTCTAGAATCCAACAATCACTACCCCGGTAGGATTAACATGATATCTCGGAAGGGATGATACCTCTGGCCAATTGGTGATATGTACATGCATTCATGCATAAATGTAGATGTGTTTCTGTGCTTCTCAAGGGTTACCAAAATATGTGCATATCCTTGTGTGATTTGATGTGAATGATTTTATATAATTGTGTGTATCTAGTGCATATGAATACTTCAATGATAAATCATGTCTTATCTATGTCTTTGTTTGTTATGTGGGATCTTATATATCAATATTTCAAGTATTATATGCTTTATTATTTCATATGTGGCATTTCCATAATTGTTATGTTTACCTAATTGTTAATCCTATATACGAGCCTATGCTCATGGGAAGTATGTATATATATACATATATATTATGTATATATATGATATTTTCCTTTGCATTTGGATCCTGCAGGTTGAGTATGTGAGGTGATCAATGCTCATGACATAGTTTGGCACATGGAACAGAGTCATAAAGATATTTCAAGCTAAGTTGTCACATTTTTTAGACAATTTATGTTGGATATAGTGTTGTCTTATTTGTAAAATATTATTAATGGCACATCTAAGTATATGGAAGAATAACTCGTATTATCATGTACATGTTTATATTTCTGTTTTAACTTATTTACATTGAAAGATTGAGTTTTAAATTTTAGTATTATCAAATTTTGGTTAAATGTAAATTAGTAGCCATCAAGCTCTTGAATTGATTCATATAATTGTGTCTTCCGCTGACTCGAGGATCTAGGTCGTTACAGATGGTATCAGAGCAAAAGTTTCATGTGCCAATGTCATGAGCGATTATCTGAAGTTCGGGATCCACTTATGTTGTATTATTGTTTCTATGTTTTGAACGAAATACTTTTAGGCATTGTTTTTTTTTGTTCGTGAACGCCACATGATACCAAAAGTTGATCATACAAGTGATTTAGGTGAAAACAAGTGATGGTATCACCCTGATAATTAAAGGGTGCATAGGAATAAGATTCCCTTTGACCAGAGAATTCCTTTAGGAAGCTTGCCGAAAGATGTATTGGATTGAGGCCTCTCTGATCATTGATCGACTGCTCGAACTGGACCATAGAGTTCACCACCCGTGATGTGTAGGTTTGTAGCTCAGTGAAAAAGTGATTTGAATGTGACGTCTTTCTGATCCTTAATCACGAGCCCGAACCGACCTTTCTCCATTAGAAACCAATAAGAAAGAGGAGACACCCACGAGATTGTGTATGAATTTATTTAGTTGAGACATTCTTTTTCAACAAGTTGATATTACCCAGTGGCTCATTGTTTGTATAGATAATAATTTTGGAGTGATTTTTTTACTTGTACATCAAGATTTAAGAATTCATTATGTTGTTATAGACACTAGGATAGGTATCTTTGGAGTTTGGCTGGAGTTAGAATAGAAAAGCTTATTGTGAGTTGCTTTTAAAGTTTGAAATCATAAAAATGATAATGAAGGTTTTATTGTGCCAACATTGTGTAAAATAAAATTAGGAAATCCCATAAATCTAATATAATATCTGAAAGGTAAAATCCCATAAATGATAAGGTTTTTGGTGGAATCCAACAGTATATCGATAAAAGGTAATATTAATGGCACACCAAAAATATTACTATACATAAAGTATATGGATTTCGACGAATAAGGAAATACTAACAAGAGGAAGTTGAAGAAACATATTAGTCTAAATTTTCATCCTTTTAGGATATATGTAAAACAAAAACTCATCCATGGTCTAAGCTCTCAATATTTTTGACTAAACATATTACCTTTTAAGTTACAAGTAACCTTTATGTAAATGAAAAATATCATTATATAAGTTATTAATGTTATATCAAGGATTTGAAGGTACATGAGTCATGTGAGCAACAAATTTTATCTTTGGAAAGTGGTATCTTGTGTTGGACGCAAAGATATTTAAGTTAGTAAAATTATACGCTTGTGTTCAAATGGAATCTTGTGTATCTTTGAAAAGTGATATGTTGTGAACATACATGGGAACTCAAATGGAATTCAAATTTTATTACACCCTTGTGTTCACTTTTAAAATTTTGAAATGTGTATAATTCTACTCTCGCAAGGTCTCTTTATGAAGTTATACTTAGTAAACTTATTTGTCCTTGCATATTAAAAGTACGGTGGATGATAGAAAGATTATTTGCATCAAATACTATAAGATATAATAGGTGTGAAAGAGTCGATGAACATGACCTGGTTAGGAGAAGATGCACATACAAATTATAAATTGTTTTGTAACAAATAAATAAACATTCGAGGACGGATTTTTTTTAAGGAGAGTAGAATTTAATATCCATAAATTTATTAATATTAATTATAGCTTAAATATAATCAATCAACATACTCATTATTTTATAGGATTATTATTTTAGAGGTTAGTTATTTTTTGTCATGTATTAATTGTTATTAATTATCCAAGCTTACTTAATAATATTACATAAACTAAACTAATCATTCATAATATTATTAGTCAATCAATTAGTGCCTGAAAATGAATATTAATAATACTCTATTTATAGAGAAAGAAAGAGAGAGATTAAATGTGAGCCACACATTATTAAGACTGCCACCTCCCATTAGCTTACAATATTAAAAAAAAAGAAGTTATGTCAGCTGCATGAGTTACACATTTTAACCATAAGCTGCCACCAAATATTATATTGTCAACTTACCAGGTGAAAAGCTAGCATGTGTTATAAGATAAAATGTACACATGTCAACTCATATCACTTTACCTTATGAACTAGATAATAAGAGAAATAAAATTGCTTTTTACTCTTTTGTTGTTGCTTGTCGGAAGGAGAAAAAGAAGAAAAAAAGAAGAAGCTGGGGGATGTTGGCCAAACTGAAGAATAATGGAAAGAAAAGGGAAGATGGAGAAATAAGGTATTATGAAGTTAAGGAAAAGAAATAGGAATAGGACCAAAGGTAAAGGATTTGTTCTTGTTTAACTTCTAGCATAAATTAAGTTAGAAATACATATTATGATGTCACTAATTTTTCAAAAACTGATTATAAATAATTAGGAATTAATAACAATTCCTAAGATTTTATGAACTGAAGATATTAAAATCTGTCCAGAATTTATGAACTCTATCCAACAGAAAATGAAATAAATTTTAAGTTTTATGAAATTTTAATATGAATACGTCATGATTCTATGGGAGTCTAGTTCTCAAAGAATCCAAGATTATGCAAAACAAATGTCTGTGGACAAAGTTATTGCTAAAACAATGAGCAACTATGAGGTTAATTTAATAATTTTATCATAATTCATATAGTTCAGGTAAAATGAAGATATTTATATATTATATGTTAAATATGTTTTGAACCTTACTAGAATTAGATTAAAAGGATCTATGTGGTGGAAGATATAGAAATTACAATGAATGTATCTAAATCTACTAGAATTCTATAAATGAAGGAGTTTATGGAAATAACCTAAAGGAAGATAATTCTAAAATAAATAAATGTTAAACATCCATGAATATACCTTCAGATAAAATTAGAGTTATGATTATACCTTGTGTAAATTAGAAGAAATAAATTCTACCTAGAGTGTACTCAATAGGCCATAAGTTTGATCCATTGATTTTCCTGGAATTATATGGTTAAAGATAACTTATGAGAGATAGATTAAAAGCTCAGAAAGTTTGTTATCAATAAAGTTTGAGATTACTTAATTGGAGGAGGTTACATTAAGTTAGGAATTTATATATTATGGTACTCTAGCTGCCAAGTAGAGAACTAGAACTAACATTGTTTTGGGATCTGTAACTACATGACAAATCAAATTTTATGTTTCCATATGTTTTCAGAAAAGATACCAAAGGATAAGGTAACTAATAGTGTTATCATCTCAATTTCGGCGATGGCCAAATGGAAGGACAAATGATGGAGAGGATGGCCGATGGAAAAAAATAAAAGTAGAAGAAAACAAAGGTATGTAGGGTGGATCCATATAGTTTTATCCGTGCAGTTTTGTTCATATATTTTTATGTTATCTAATGTTAGTAATGTTCTAGATTATTATATGTTTAAATGATATTTTCAGGCATCATGATTGCTTCATAAGAAATGTTAGAGTGAATGTTTTGGTAAATAGTACTATACTTTATTTTACAAGATACTTTCTAGATATGAAACTTCTTAAATACGAAAGGAAGTATATGAAAAAGTGTTGTTTGTATATCTTGTGATTGCTATTGTTATAAAAGTCATATGTTACATTTTGATAACTAATGGAAAAGTTGAAATGGATTAATATAAATACATGTTATGCTTTACTCTATGAGAAAATTATATATATGCAAAGATAAATACTTGGAAAAGAGTTGCAATGATGCAATTGTATGTTCTTGGTATGATCAGAGTATATATATTGTTGATATTAATGCAGTTATATGGTATATGAAGGGATATGATATGATATGATATAATATAATATGACATGACATGATATAATATGATACGATATGATATAATATGATATGATATGATACGATATGATATCCTTCGGGATAATAAGATATCTTAAAGGAATGATATGATAATCTAACAACAGAAATATATTATAAGATATGGTCGATACGACATGTTCATACATTTGTATAACATTCATACATGCATATTTGATATATTTACCCCTATAGGTTAAAATACTTTATAGGGTGGAATGATATGATAATCTAACAACAGAAATATATTATAAGATATGGTCGATACGACATGTTCATACATTTGTATAACATTCATACATGCATATTTGATATATTTACCCCTATAGGTTAAAATACTTTATAGGGCTGATATGATAAATTTCCGGAAGGATGCTTGAAGGTTGTTTGGACCTAAGTGTCATACGAACCAAAGTGCTACATTGTAATCAATGGGAGTCACCTCTTGAATTCGTAGGGGCCACCTCTAGAATCCAACAATCACTACCCCGATAGGATTGACATGATATCCCGGAAGGGATGATACCTCTAGCCAGTTGGTGGTGTGTGCATGCATTCATGGGTAAATGTAGATATGTTTGTGTGTTTCGCAAGGGTTACCAAAATATGTGCATATCCTTGTGTGATTTGATGTGAATGATTTTATATAATTGTATGTATCTAGTGCATATGAATACTTCAATGATAAATCATGTCTTATCTATGTATTTGTTTGTTATATGGGATCTTATATATCAATATTTCAAGTATTATATGCTTTATTATTTCATATGTGTCATTTCCATAATTGTTAATCCTACATACGAGCCTATGCTCATGGGAAGTATATATATATACATGCATATTTTCCTTTGCATTTGGATCCTGCAGGTTGAGTACGTGAGGTGATCAATGCTCATGACATAGTTTGGCACATGGAACATAGTCATAAAGATATTTCAAACTAAGTTGTCACTTTTTTTTAAACAATTTATGTTGGATATAGTGTTGTCTTATTTGTAAAATATTATTAATGGCACATGTAAGTATATGGAAGAATAACTCATATTATCATGTATAGGTTTATATTTCTGTTTTAAATTATTTACATTGAAAGATTGGGTTTTAAATTTTAGTATTATCAAATTTTGGTTAAATATAAACTAGTAGTGATCAAGCTCTTGAATTGATTCATATAATTGTATCTTCCGCTGACTCGAGGAGCTGGGTTGTTACACAGGGATCACCTCAGGATCATGTTGGAAACCTTGCGCAACAATAACTATATGCGAAGTTGTCCAAGTGTGAGTTTTAGTTTAAGATCATGTTCCTGAGGCATATAGTGTCTAAGTAGGGAATTTTGGTGGACCCTGCAAAGGTGAAAGTAATCTCCAACTGGAACAACCGAAGAATGTGAGAGAAATTCACAACTTTTTGGGACTTGAAGGATACCATAGGCGATCCATTAAAGATTTTTCAATGATCGCATCGCCTTTGACAAATTTGACAAGGAAGGGCACAAAGTTCATATAGTCCCAAAAGTGCGAATAAAGTTTTCAAGAGTTGAAGACCCAACTAACCACGACACTGATACTGACCATTCCTTTTGGGAGAGGTGGATATGTGGTATACATTGATGTCTATGGTACAGGTCTTGGATGTGTACTAATGCAAAATGGCAAAGTTATGGCGTGTGCATCAAGGTAGTTGAAGATACATGATGTCAATTACCCCACACGTGATCTACTGTTGGTAACAGTAGTTTTTGCCTTGAAGATTTGGAGGCATTACTGTATGGCGAAACCTTTAAGGTCTTTACATATCACAAAAGTCTGAAGTCCTCTTCTCTTATAAAGACCTCAATATGAGATATAGGAGGTGGATTGAGTTCCTAAAGGACTATAAATTCATCATTCCCAAAGAAGGCTAGCTCAGTAGCTAATGCCTTGAGCAGGAAGCGGGAAGGAACACTGACTTGACTGGGAGTGTACAAAAGGGATCAGATGAAGGATATTATTCAAATGAATTCGAGACTCAGCAGGACATGTGCAATGCTGATGGTTCACCAGGTACAAGTGAGTTTCGTGAATAGAATTATCAACGCCCAAATAATGGATCCAGAGTACAACCACATGATTAAAAGGTTCAATTATGACAAGGATTTCGTTACGTCTATAGATGCAAGAATTAGATACCGAGGTCATTTATGGATTCCCAATGATGATGCACTCAGGAGGAAGGTGTTAGATGATTGTCACAAAGTAGACTTCACCATCATTCGGAAAGTACCAAGATTAGAAGGACTTGTAAATGACCTTCTGGTGGAATAATATGAAGAAGAAAATAACTGAATATGTATCTACATGCATTGTGTCAGCAAATTATGATTGAACACCAAAGGTTGTATGGTATGATTAGACCTTTGAGGATCCCTTAGTGGAAGTGGGAGCATATTGAAATGGATCTTGTGACTAGTCTACCTAAGACCAAAAGAGGGAATGATGCTATATAGGTAGTGATGGGCAGACTGACCAAGCCTGCTCACTTCCTTCATATCAAGTTTAGACAGTTGGTAGAAAGTTTGATGGAACAATATGTCAAAGAGATCATTACACTATATGGGCTTCCAATCTCTATTATGTCGAATAGAGACCCTAGGTTCACAGTTAGGTTATGGAGAAGTTTCCAAAACTCCTTTGGAACTAGGCTGAACTACAGTACTGCATTCCACCCACAAAACAAACGAGCAATATGAGAGAACAATCCAGACACTTGAAGACATGCTCAGGGCATGTGCATTGGACTGGCAAGGTAGCAGGGATGATCACCTGTCATTGATAGAGTTTGCCTACAATAATAGCTATTACTCCAGCATAGGCATACCCGAAGGCCATATCGCTCACCAACATATTGGAGTGAGGTAGGCGAACGGAAGTTCCTACGCTCAAAAGTGATACAAGAATATGCAGACAAAGTCAATTTGATAAGAAAAAGAATGAATGTTCCAAAGTCGATAAAAGACCTATGTTGATAAGGGATGTCAGGAACAGATTTTTAATGTTGGAGATAAAGTCATGTTGAACATCTCATCAACCAAAGAGTCACGAGCTTCATCAAAAGAGGTAAGCTTAGCCCTCGCTATGTAGGTCCCTTCAAGATGCTAGAGCTGATCGGCGAAAGAGCATGTAGACTAACAATACCCCTTCATATGGGTGTGCATAATGTCTTCCATGTGTTCAAGAAAGTTCCAGCACGACGACACCAATGTAATCCGGTTGGAAGAGCCAAACTTGAAAGAAGATCTCACCTACAAACATCAACCAATGAAAATCCTAGAGTGTCGCATGCAGCACCAAGGCAACAAGAAGTTGGCATTGGTCAAGGTAATATGGAGTCAGCACCGGGAAAATGAAGCAACTTAGGAACTAGAGTAAAAATGTGCATGAGTTCCCAGCACTACTTGGTAAGCTTCTATCTCTGGCATGAATTGAAGATGAATTTTTTTAAGAGGTTTATAATGTAATACCTAGAATTTTATTAAACTAAAAATTAACTGAATAAATAATATTTATTAGTTGGACTTCGGGTTGGAATAGAGATTAGAGTCCTATTTGGTTTAAACTCTGGAAAAGCCCGGGAAAGTCCTATAGATAGACCCTAAAGTGGAGGAGAAACTCTTTTGATTCTTTTTCTTTTCCAAGCCCAAGTCGTCAGACCTCTTCTCTTCTTCTTCTTTTTCTTCATCAGGTAGAGAGGTAAGGACGTCGCTTACCATCATATTGGAGTGAGGTAGGAGAGTATGCCCAAAAGTGATACAAGAATATGCAGATAGGGTCGATTTGATAAGAAAAAGAATGAATGTTGCTCAAAGTCGACAAAAGACCTATGTTGATAAGGATGTCGGGAACATATTTTTAATGTTGGAGATAAAGTCATGTTGAAGATCTCACCAACCAAAAGACATCATGAGCTTCAGCAAAAGAGTTAAGCTTAGCCCTCGTTATGTAGGTCCCTTCAAGGTGCTAGAGCTGATAGGAGAAGGAGCATGTAGACTAACACTACCCCTTCATATGGGTGTGTGCATAATGTCTTCCTTGTGTTCATGTTGGGAAAGTACCAACACGACGACGCCAATGTAATTCGGATAAAAGAGTCAAACTTAAAAGAAGATGTCACCTACAAAGAGCAACCAATGAAAATCCTACAATGTCACCTGCAACACCAAGGAAACAAGAAGGTCGCATTGGTAACGTAACATGGAGCCAGCATTGGGAAAATGAAGCAACTAATAACTACAGTCAAATGCGCAAGTAGTTCCCAACACTACTTGGTAAGCTTCTATCTCCTTCCTGAATTGAAGATGAACTTTTCTAAGAGGTTTATAATATAATACCTAGATTTCATTAAACTAAAAATTAACTGAATAAATAATATTTATTAGTTGGACTTCAGATTGGAATAGAGATTAGAGTCCTATTTGGTTTAAACTTTGGAAAAGCCCGGGAAAGCCCTATAAATAGACCCTAGAGTGGAGGAAAAATCCTTTTGGTTAATTTTCTCTTCCAAGCCCAAGTCGTCAGACCTCTTATCTTCTTCTTCTTTTTCTTCATCAGGTAGAGAGGTAAGGACCTAGACTCTCTCTCTCTCTCTCCTATTTCATGATTTATTTTATCTTCCCATTTCTATAAATCTATATCAAACCTTATGAGACCGAACAACTACATGGAGATCAAGGGAACCAAAGCGCGAATTAAAAGAACACAAAGAACAAAGAGGAGAAAACCCTTCGGATTAGGTATGTACACAAGCAGATCCCTTTAGATAGATTTTTCCTAATATATAAGTTCCATGATAGGACGCATCTTAAAAAGAAGATAGTTATGATGATGATGATGTCCATGCCTTCAAATCCCTGTGTAGTTTTTAGTATGATTAGATTCAATCGGATAAGATTTACACTACAACAGATTTGATTTATAGGCACGAAATAATAGCCACATTTGCACGTTCATGGTAATAGTCATATTTTGTAACCATGATTTTAACGTTTGTGAGTATTGATGCTTTTGTAATCATAAAAATTATTATCATGGTAATAATTATGTAGATGTTACACAAATTTCTCTTTATGACAATAAATGATGCTATGAAGCTAAATTACGTGGTTAATATTATATTATATATGAATATAAATTCAAGAATATTGTAAGAACTTCATCCTTATACATATTTTATTGTTTTAGTGATGCTTCAACTGGAAAGAAAATTTAAAAAAGGAAAGTAGTTTCTTTAATAAGGTAGATAAGAAGATTTTTTTTCAAAGCATTATGGATTATATTAATTACCATATTCATGAGACATGTGTTTGGGTTAATAAAAATCACACTTTTAAATATAGAAATGGTCACATAATGAATTGTTTTAAAGAAAAAAGATCAACAAAAATCCCCTCAAAATAAAGAATAACAGTATATTTTACTTTTTACTGAAACAATTATTTTTCTGCACCTCATTTGTTTTGAAAATATTATAAGAAATTATGCACATGATATAATAAAAAATAAAATGCACTTAAAAGAAAATATTTAATTTTTTACTTTTTATAAAAAGAAGAATATTTATTAAGTCCTAACATTTTTTTTATCCTTTCTCCTTTAAGGAATCTTAAATAAGATAATTTAGGATATCAATCTTAACTTAAATATATTATTTTAGATATAATTATCTTTTTTAACCTATTTTTTAATGGCAATGAGATATTTATGCTTCCATACTCCGCAACCTCCTCTCCTCCTTTTCCCTCTAATATTCCTCTCTCTCCTCTCCCTCCCCACCCTTATAAAATATTTTATTAAATTTATTTTGCATGTTCTAACCTTGTTTATATTTTATTGTGGTGCATGTGACCAAAAGGAAACCAAAAACTAGGAAAAGGAGAAAGATTAAAGTAACAAGGAAGAGTTTTGATTAATCTTTCTCTTTTTTTCTTGATTTTTCATTTTTATGACAAGATTATTTAGAATTTGCATGACATCATTGCCTCATGATTATCTCTAAATGCTATCCTTTTTATATATTTTTCCTGCTTATTTTTATATTTATTTTTATTTTGAATTAGTATCATGTAGATAATCTAATACATAACCATTCATGTTAGCATAATAGGATTTGGCTACAATTTAACCGATTTATGTGTATGTTTTGCGTCGCCTTAATCTTTTAGATATTTTTCTTACTTTTGATATCTTGTTTTCGAAATTATATCCTTGCTAGATTTCTACTTCTTTATCCGCCTTAGATCATATATTTCTCTTGCTACTACTTTTCATATTATATCTTTAGTTCTTATTTTTTAATCCATTTGATTTTATTATGTTAAAATTTACATGATTTAAATAAAATATTATAAATACATTATTTTATGTATTCATGAGCATCTCCTATCTTATTGCACTTAAATTTAATAAATAATACAATAAAGATTTATTCTTTAATTTTAAACATGATTATTCTAACTGTATAAATATAAAAAACATGGCCATATCCATTCTTTTATCGATATCCTAGTTTCTTTTATCTACATCAATTACTCTAATAATTACAGAAGCAATCATCTCGTGAGAGCATGCCAAGTGACATGCCGCACGTGAAGTACTTTATATGTTGTTAACTTCTTAACTTTTTTCTATCTCTCAACTCTCGTAGAAGAAGATTTAAGTAGCGGAAAAAAAAATCTGATGGCAATACTTGATTTTGTGGCAAAGGTGCACTAGTCGAAGAATAAACTATATAAAAGCTAGTGAGACAGATATGAAGATTGACCTTGGTCCTTTATAACGCTATGTGGAAGTACACTAAAGTTTTCTAAGGATAGAATGCTTAGGGTTTTAAGATTTGCAATGAAGAAAAAAACAAACGTGAATAAAATATTTGTATATGATTGGTGTAATGAAATCTTTTATAAATTCTTGATTCATTTACAACAAATGATTCTATATTATAATTTATCATGATACTATTTAAAACTAAAATATTATTAATCATAATTTGATTTTGTGATTATTATTGACAAGAAATGTGATAATAATTCATCTAAACTTTTTTCATGATAGTTATTTTATGGTTATTATTAGCATATCACCACAAATTCGAAAGTTAGTTCATCTATTATCACATAAGTTTTGTGGAAATATATTTTTTAATTGCATTGGTCATAATAGCCACAAAGATGAATAAATTATTACTCACAAATATTTTATAATTTTTATGTGCCTAAATTTTTTAATGAATATTGAACATAAAAATTGCCACGAGTAGTATTATTATTCACATTAAAAAATATTATTTGTCACAATGCTACTTGTGGCTATTGAAACATATAATTATCATGATAATAAGATTCATGGTTAATAAGCAATAGCCATGTCATCTATAGCCACGAATTATTGCTATGAAAAAAAATTGTGACTATAGATTATTAGTCATAATAATGGAACATATAGCCATGAACAAATATGTGACAATTAATCAATTATGTTGTAGTGCTAAGATTTTGAGTTGTAATTCTATGATAATGTTTTAATTTGTTAAGTGTTAAGATTTGTATAGGCCTCCACTCACAGCTCGTGCAGCTTGGTTCTGTGAGTAAGTAGT
>LTAE01012209.1:0-14142 GCA_001647135.1 Pontederia paniculata | reverse complement strand
CTCATCTAGGTTAAGTAAAAGAGAGTAAGAATTTTTATACACTAAGTAAAAGAGAGTAAGAATTTTTATACACCAATTCACTCCCCCCCCCCTCTTGGTGCCATCCAGATCACTCCCCTGCCCTGCAAAAATGAGCATAATGAAAAGGCAAAACTGGTTGATCCAGTTGGATGAGGAGAACGATGATGCCATGGTGATGCCCACGCCCGTACCAAAGAAGAAGAAGCGGAAGGCATCTTCCGCTGCTGACCCTATTAAATCCTCCATGTGTAAAAATATGAGTGAGAAAAATCCTCCATGTGTGAAAACCAAAGTAAATTTTTGCATCACAATCACCGTCACAACTACCATCACCACCCAGCGGGTAATACCACTTGTGACAGCTGTTAAACATTTGAGCCTAAGTGATCAAGAGGGTTAGTCGAACCCCCACAGTAAAAAGAGGGTTAGTCTAGACCCACAAAGAGAAAAGAGGGTTAGTTGAACCCCATTGAGCACCCAAAGCAAGATCAGCTCTAGAGTTCACTAGTATGACTCAATGCTTATACCTTGTCACACCCTCTCAAGGTTTTATAAAATCTAGTGGTGCTATTGTGATGTTTTTTTCTGCGGATTCTCATACATAAAGGATATTCAATACTTAGGGCTTGTTATACTGTAAGGATAATATGAGTTTTTAAGCCTGATAGTCTGAGTGATGAATTCTTAGCTCTAAAAGGTGTCTATGGCAAGTTGTTAAGGATCTCATGAATATAGTCATGCATAAGCCTGATCTTCAGTGATCGCAAAAATAAAGGTGATTTCATTAGGAACACACCTTAAATGTTGCTGGATGTGATTTGCAATTGGACTTGTTTGCTAATAGGTTTATTATTTCTAGTGTGATTTTTCTTAAATTCCTAGTTTTTGCTTAAGGACAAGCGAAGATTCAAGCTTGCAGTAGTTAATGAGTGGCTAAAAACACCTCTTTTTAGCCCTCATTCATGCCAACGTTTAGTCATGTTTTGCATGCCACTTGATACTTTCTTGTCATCTTTTTACCAAGTTGCAACATTTCTATATTTGACTAACTCATTTCTAAGAATTATTGCATTTCATTATAAAAATGGGATTATTGTGCAACTTTGGAGATAATAATGCAGAAAAGGCAAGTCGGGAATCGGGCCTCTCAAATTCAAATTCAATTCACCATACTTGATGAAGGAATCCCCATAATCAAGAGGTAAAGAAAGTTTCCTAATCAAGCCAGCCAATTATGGAAACATATTTCAGACCAATTATGGATAGAAGGTAGTTTCAAGGGATTTGGCCACAAGTCAAGGAATCATAATTCAAAAGTCAAAACCTGGATAATTAATGAAGTTATTGAAGATTATAATAGCCCGGACAATTAAGGAAATGAATCACCAATGATTATTAGAGATAACAATAAATCAGATAAATAAGGAAGCAAATTAACCGGTTGCAATAGAAAATCGCCAGAAGTTGTTGAAGACCTCAATCCGACGGTGATGGTGAATTCCCCATTGGTCAAGACATGATGAAGAGGCAATTTGAGGAGTGTATTTAAGGAGAAGATTCACACCATTCAGAGGGGAGTTCGGCAAGAGAATTTCTTGGTGACAGCAAGGAAGAAGCGACCTCCAAGGTATCATCACAGTTGCTGTGAGTTTTGGTTCTACTTAGGGGTAGTCATGTTTCTTGGTTCCATTTGTTTTAGCAATGACCGAAGGTTCTAACAGATTGAGATGAGAACGTAAGGCTAGTATGGTTACAAAGTGCGTTCTAACTCTAGGTTGAGTGAGTAGAAATCTCTATGCCAAAATCATGGTATGATTAGAAGAAAAGGCATACAAGAGTGTTTACATGCTGCAAAAAGGGGATGATTTTGAAAATGCTAAACATATTTAATTATAGATAAAACAAAAAGTAGGTATGATAACAGTAATAGGTTGGAGTTTTAAGAAAGAGGACCATACCATTGACTCCCCCAAACCTAAATTCAACACTATCCCCAGTGTTGATCTAAGTGAGGGAGAGAAGCTTGTCAAGGTTTGGTAGTTGGAGAGTTGGTACTAGCTAATGCGAAAAATGTTGACATAGGCAAATTCAAATGCTAGCAAGTGCACTCGTCGAACAAGTAATAAAGTGAAAGAGTAGAGTTGTTGATTCCACGAGGAATTATATAACTACCTAATCAGAGTTCTCTTTTTTTTCTTTTCACACTAGGTTAGTAACACTTTTCTTTTTTTTTTTACTTTTTCAAACAGGGTTACTGACCCTTTATGGAAGAATATACACAGATGTTGCTTGAGAATAAATCAACCACTGGATGCAAGGATTGTTAAGGACTAGAGAATAGCATGACCAGGGTATCATCACAGTTGTTGTGAGTTTTGGTTCTACTTAGGGGTAGTCATGTTTCTTGGTTCCATTTGTTTTAGTAATGACCGAAGGTTCTAATAGATTGAGATGAGAGCGTAAGGCTAGTATGGCTACAAAGTGCGTTCTAACTCTAGGTTGAGTGAGCAGAAATGTTTATGCCAAAATCATGGTATTATTAGAAGAAAAGGCATACAAGAGTGTTTACATGCTGCAAAAAGGGGATGATTTTGAAAATGCTAAACATATTTAATTATAGATAAAACAAAAAGTAGGTATGACAACAGTAATAGGTTGGAATTTTAAGAAAGAGGACCATACCATTGACTCCGCCAAACTTAAATTCAACACTATCCCCAGTGTTGATCTAAATGAGGGAGATAAGCTTGTCAAGGTTTGGTGGTTGAAGAGCTGGTACCAGCTGATGCAAAAAATGCTGACATAGGCAAATTCAAATACTAGCAAGTGCACTAATCGAACAAGTAATAAAGTGAAAGAGTAGAGTTGTCGATCCCATGAGGAATTATATAACTACCTAATCAGAGTTCTGGGCTAATAGGAGATAACATTGATTTCAGATAGGTGTTTCAGAAAAAATAATACTATATAAATATAAATAATAATATAGGGATGATAACTAGGGCTTGGATAGTACTAAATTCAAGATGAATAATCCAGAACCTTACACAACAATCGAATATGAGATAAAAATCAATATTGAATCCTCAAATGGTTAGACAAACCTAAAGTTATGAATTTCTTTAACGGGTAACTCAACTATCTTGTATCAAACAATCCAGAAAACTTTAACGAGTCTATCCTCAGGAAGATAACACAAAATGCAGGAAGATGTTTCACGAGACTATTAAATCACCCTTAATGGGTTGACTTAACAGACCACAAACGACAACGCCCTTAACGGGTCAGAATCACAAGACAAAAATTGCTTCGACTAGAAAGTCTATAATCAATTTTATAGAATTTATGAACTAACAAAGGATGTGTCAATAGTCAATTAATTAATTCAATCAAAACTAGAGAAAATCAACGCACTCGACAATCATGTTCATGAAGAAACAATTCAACTAAAAGTCTCGAAAGCTATATAAATTCTGTAGTAGCAATAGTCTAAAATCATAAACTAATAGAAAATATTCAGAATAAACTCTCAAATTACAGAATAAATTTGTACCAACAAAGTATGGAACAAAAGATACTCCTCTGTATTTCAAGAAAACAACGAACAACTCCTTAACCGATGATGATTTGACTTCTCAGCAACCCTTCGAATTAGTCTTCATTCTCTAGCATTCTTCTCTTTTGCAACACCCTAGTAGCCTCTTCCTTAGATCTCTGGATAGAATCTGAAATATGATCTGGGATGTGTGCCACCAAGATTCTCTTTTATACCTAGGGTTTCCTAGAGTTAGATGCGTGTGAACCCTTGGATCAAATCTGCTCATCAATCAACGGTGATGATAAGAGTTCAATAAAACTAATGCAAATCCTCAGAAATATGATAAGAATCCAATCTTTAATGTCTTCAATCAAATCTCAAACTTCATGGCCATCAAAATATCTCGAAATCTCAAAAATATCAAACTGTGTATTTTCATCACGGCCCGTGACAGAATGTCACGACCCGTAAATAAATATTTCTTAATTATTTCTCAAATTGTCACGGCCCGTGATGTTCAGTAACGGCCCGTAACGGGCGCTAAGTAGCTTGTGCTCTTGAATTATTTGTCTCTCACGGCCCGTAAGTAATGATCACGACCTGTAATTGAATCCGGAATTGCAATCCGCTGCTTCTGTCGGCGCTGTGATACCGAATGACGCTCCATGATATCGGCTTTCACGACCCGTAACAGGGTGTAACAGCCCGTGATGGATCTAATTTGAAGTTGCAGTGCCTCGACAGGATCCTAAAATACTACAAGGATAACTGCATACTTGAGGTTGGAGTTGTGTGTTTAGGTTAATTTTTAAGACTTATTGATAATTTATCTTTGTCCGGATTCCCCCAAGTCCAGAGCTGTCAAACCTTGACATTCTGGAATCTGATGCCACTTCTTATATCGACACAACTTTTACCTCATCAATGGTATAAAAGGAGATCCTAATATAGACGAGAGGATATTGAAAGGAGATACTTAAGAGAGATTATTTTACAGGTCTGAAGCCAGAGAGAAGATCATATTCGAAGCCTTGAGCGGAATTCTAATTTTTCTGAGGCAAAGTTAGAGCATGATGTTGAAGAACTGCCTGAGATTTAGAGTTTGAATTCTTTTGTTGGAAGAACTATTTTCCCGTTTAGTTATATGGTCTAGGGAAATTTTGAACTGTATTTTAGATTGAGTTTTATTGATTTATTTCTTTTAGAACATGATTGTCTTTTTTAATGTTTTTTCTTCTCTATGATGATCATGAAATTTGATTATTGATTGCTTAATGTACTTGATTTTATTGGTTTGAGCATTTGGAGAAACTGATCATTGAATTTAAGTCACAGTAATTTGTATCACAGTATGATTACTCGTGGGAGATTCTAAGTTGTGTGGCCTATTAAGGTGGACTTGATTAAGCGGGCTGACTGCATAAGTTTTCCATTGTTAAAGCATCTTAGATTATGATTTGCTTGGGGGTGGATTCATTTGAACGTTCTCAATAAATCCAAACCTAGGATAGGTGATTGCACATGTTTAGGAGATCACATCTTAAACAAAACTTAGTTCATCATTAGAAGTAATCTAAGCAAAATTTTGTGATTCAATCTTATTTAGTGGTGAGATAGATTCCTGAATTTTCCAACTTTATTTGATTTGATCTCATCTAACCTCATCTTTAAAATTTTATCTTTTATCATCTTTTTTTTATCTTTCGCTTTCTGAATTAAATCTGAATTTGATCTTTTCTATACTACTATGGAATTAGAAAAGATTTTATTACATTAGTCCTCATGGGTTCGACATTCTTACTCTTAATCATTATATTACTTGAACGACTAGTGTGCTTGCAAGTGTATTTAGACCGCATCACTTTGGTCTGACCATATCGCTGAGTATGGCCATATTGAGTTGAGGGAGTGTGTGATGAAACATAATCAAGGACATTTTGGTCGGTCTTTATTGGTGGGTACGAACATATTTGGCTGTCCTGAGTGGATTCAAGACTATCCTAACTTATTGGATACATGAAAAGGATATTTAAATCCATGTCGGACAGAAATTATGTTTTAGCATTCTCGTTGATCATAAGAAAAACATGAAGTAAGAAACTTGATAATAGAACAATCTGTATATGATGTAGGAAAGACAACAATATTTATTTAAACCTAAAACTTCATCATTCTAATCCATAAGTGACCAAACATGTGCGTAGCTTGTAAATCAGGTTGAGGGATTGATATAGATTCTAAAGTTATTTAAACACTAGATTAAATTCCTTAAGGTATTCACTATTTGATCCCATTTAAACACACTATTTCTTTGGCGATGGAAATTCTTGGCGTTCCTTCTTAACATTGGCCTACATCGCGATTTCCCTCAACCATTTTTGCGTCTCGATGTCCTCCTTGCTCCTCTTTCTTATAACCATTCATACGGCATGTGAGGAAGAGGAGAAAACAAGAAGAAGCAAGAAGGAAAAACAAAGTTCAGAGAAAAAGGGAGAAGAAGAAAATTCTAAAAGAAAAAGTCTTAGGGTACTTAATGGTATTAACATTGGGAGTTGTGACACGAATTTGAATTTTAAGAGTCATGGGCCGCATGGCTCTTCATATGATGATTGGTCTTCCATTTATTTCACTTTTCTCCTCATCATTTGTTTTACTTCAAAACTGAGGCGTTATACGATCAGTCTCGTAGAAATTTACATCCTTTGAGTTGGTTCCCAACTATTATCTTTTAAGCTTAAAATCTCACATGTTATTGTAACCCTTTATTTGGATAAATGACGTAGTTTATCTATTTGGGGAATGCTTAAAATATCATCTATCAATTATTAAAACTAAATGTTTTTTAAATTAAAATAATAAAAAACTATAAATCAAGTGTGTCTACTGTTTTGCACCTTATCATTATCACCTTGTAAGCTTAACTATGCAAGATCATAATACATGGGAAGTTCTCTGTCGTGAGACTAAAAACCTCATAGGTAGATATGAAATTCTTAATAGGATGAATCATCTAAAATATAAGCAAAGAATTACTATAAATTTGATTAGGTATGATGATGTCAATTGTGTTTGGCATTTTATCAATTGTTTGATAAGCCCTACAAAGCAAAAGAAGCTAAAAGAATAATTATTGAAGTCGTGAGGTGAGAGAGAGAGAGAGATGATTTTTTTCTTTAAGCCATTGTTGACCCGCGCAAAAGCTGCACGAAGTCACCAAGACAGAACCATCGAGAGATTAAGAGAGAGAAATTAGGGAAGATAGAGAAGAGCTGAAATAAAATATGAGTTTTGATTTGTTTTCTATGAAACTTCATGCAACAAATTTCTCACATTTTCTATTAAATCAAAGACGAGCAGCAGATACTCATTTTCATCATTCTCTAGTATTTTGATGATATAATTCTATCACCTATTCCTTTATTCAAGAGATAATATTTTATGGCATACAAGATTAGTTTTTGATATTATTTGTCGTAATAATCCTTTGAGACATTCCGACGATGAATTGCATGGGGTGTTAAAAGTTAAGGTATCAGAGTTTAGGCTTTAGATCCAATGCAAAGATGTTGATAAAATCGGGGTAAAATTGACAGAAATTGCATGTGCTTGTTTTAATTTATGCTTGAGTATATATATATATATATGTGTGTGTGTGTGTGTGTCTATGTTTTGCTTATACTAATGTTTTATATTAATATATGGTAGATGTAAATACATGCCAGCATGCTTTTATGAGTTTGTTATTTGCGAGATAGAATCATCACGGATGTTGTGATAAAAGATACTCTTGATGCTTGAAAATCATAAATACAAGAAAAACATGAAATATTACTACCAAATGCTATAATTGTTAATACAACCTAAGAATCCCAATTTTGTACTATAGAAAGATTTAGCGATAGAGACTTAAAACAATTATAACTCTAGTCCATTTTAAGTGCCTTGAGTTTCCTTTGATAGATTATAATTACCTATACAACATATCTGACTTTTAAATTTTAGCACTACCTGTACAATTTTTAGGACATTTTACAAGTGTGTCACATTGCTATTCTAGATAACTTGATCAAGACTCGTTCTAGAAATAATTATTTACTACCAAAACCTTTTTTCATTCGCATGCCTTAGGAATTGTTAACATTTTGTTTTTGATAAGGAATTGTTAACATCTATAATGGTCAAATTGAACACAGAGAAGCATTGTTTTCTCTTTTTTTTCAGTTGCATGTTGATGATTCATGAATTCAGATTAGCAACAATCAATAAAGCATATCCTACATTCGCATAAAAAATGGTGAACTCATTTGTCATCAAAGGCTCAATCTCACAAGATCTAAACCAAGATCAATTATATACAAGATCTAAATACATGAGAAGTTCTCTCCCATGAGCTTAAAAACCCCATAGGTAGATATGAAATTCTTAATAGGATGAATCATGTAAAATATAAACAAAAAGTTAATACAATTTGATTAGGTGTGATGACGTCAATTGTGTTGGATATTTTATCAATTTTTTGATAGGCCTCACAAAGCAAAAGAAGTTAAAAAATAATATAATAGTCTAGACTTTGAGTCCAATACGACCTCACAGTGCAACCTTATAAGATAAGTTGAAGTTGATTGAAATCATGCTGTTGTGTGTGCATGAATGAAGCCGTGAGGCGAGAGAGAGAAAAAAAAATATTTTTTTTTCTTGAAGCCGTTGTGGACTCCTGCGCAAGCTGCACGAAGCCAGCAACAAACAACCATCGAGAGAAATTAGGGAAGATAGAGAAGAACTTAAATTAATGATGAATTTTGATTGATTTTCGATAAAATTTCATGCAATGAATTTCTCACATTTTCTATTAAATCAAAGACGAGCAACAAATTCTCATTTTCATCATTCTCTAGTATTTCGATGATATCATTCTAGCACATATCCCATTATTCGAGAGAGAATATTTTATGGCATTCAAGATTAGTCTTAAGATTATTACTAAATTCTTCTATATGATCAGATAAAAAATTTGGTATACTATTATTTCATAGTTAAAAAATTGTTGCTTTTCTATCATTTTGAGAGTTTTTTCACATAAATCATTCGTGTCTTTAATCTTATTTATTTCTTTATATTATTGCTATCATCTCATTTAAATTTATACATTAGGAAAAAATTGATAATTTCACACATATTTGTTCAACCATTTATGAACAAATTATTAAGGAGCAACAACCAATTTTTTCTTTGTTTATCCTTGGCTAGCATTTTTTTAATTCAATCATTCTTTGATCATTATAATTAATTGTCTTTCACCCATCTTACTTTCCTTTTCTTGTTTTATCTTCAAAGCTTTTTCATGGAAGTTGCTTTTCAACTTCTATTTTTTTTTCGATATATCATTGTTTTTGGAAGAGTTATTCATCTTTTTATCTTTTTAGGAAATGTCATAGTATTTTTGCGTACATGGCTAGTTAGTTTACACACCATGAAGAGTCCCTCTCTTTGTGGATGGATGTGTCTTTCCATTGCAGGGGAGGAGAGTCCCACAAAACAACTGCAGTGATCATAAGTGTTTTGCCTTTATTAGTTCATAGTTTTATTATTTTCTTTCAGCTACTTTATTTTCTCTTATCTTATAAATTTCAATAGAATAATAGTTATTTCATCTTGTATCTTATTATAGTACAAAGCTATCTTTAACTCTCATTGTATGGGGCCATAATGTCTTTGTTCATTAAAGGATCATATATGAGTTTGGGTGTTCCAAACCAAATATATGGTCATTCAGCTAAATCTACCATTTGTCGATCGACCAAGTGAATAAGCCAACAACTCATCATACCAAATGTTTAAACATTAGATAGATTCATGATTTCAGATTTCCAGTATGTCATGCATAGAGACCTAAGAAATATAAGATAAGTAAAACATGATAATAATGTTACCACCAAATGCTATAATTGTTGAACGATACAATTGAAGAATCCCAATATTCTAATAAAGAAAGATTTGACGATAGACTTAAAAGAATTATAACTTAATCTATACTAGTTTGTTTTAGGTGTTTTAAATTTCCTTTGATAGATTATAATTACTTTAACAACATATCTGAATTTTAAATTTTAACTCGACATGTACAAACATTTTACAAGTGTGTCCCATTTGTATTCTAGATAACTTGATCAAGACTCCTTCTCTTGCCCATAACTTTTTGTAGACATTGTATTGAGAATGATTCTAGTTTCTATTGTAATTGGACTTCAATAGCTATGTTCATATATAATATGTAATTTTTAGACAATGAATATCTGTCGATTTTTTTAAGAACATGAGCTATGAAATTTGGACAAAGGGGGGAGGGGCGGAGTGGGTGGGAATCTTTCACAAATCTATGTGTGCATGTAAGTCATAAAAATCAAATTAAATCATAACAATTCATAGATATTAAACATTAGAATCATTGACCTAATGGGAAAACACTTATCAACAATAGGATTCGTCAAACGTACCTTCTTGGTGAAGTCGCATGTTTTCTTCACGTCCCTCCTCTTCTCCTTAGCTTCCTCTCATCTACATTCGTCCATGATTCTTCCTCGAGATGTGTAGTTTTCATGATATGAGAATTAGTAGATTAGTAATGAGGGTGGATCAAAATGAGAGAGACATCCCAGAAGAATATCTTATGTGATGGGTGATTTCTCTCATTACCATGGGACGATTATGGGAATCTAGGATAGAAAAGCCTCCTCATATGTCAATTAATCATGGGGTGGTTATGATTACTTTTCTAAATATCCTAGTTGTAATAATATGTTACAAGGTTAGAGACCTAAAATTCACATTGTAAAACCCATAGCCGCACTAGTCGGACTGATTGACCAGTATCCAGGACCTAAAACGATCGATGGGTTAGGCCAAATCTGAACTGGAAATTGGATCACTTAGACTCAATCAAAAATTAGGTTGATGCAACAAGGCGGGTTTGACGAACTAGGCTGATTTTCTTTTTAAATAATAATAATAAAATAATATGTTAAATTTAACTTTTAAAATCTAAAAGAGCTAAATAATCTAAGTTTCCATAAAAGTAATATTTGAAATGGCGATGTATTCATATCATTAAATTAAAATCTTAGTCAATCAATGAAGCATATTAATATTTAACAATTATCTTATTATTTGTCTTCGGTCATTAAGAACTATTATAAACTTTGGATTGTGAGTTATGATTAAAAGTTTTATGTCGTTATAATTAATAATATGTGCTATCGTATATTTTGATTTTAGACCTAATATATTATTGTATATTAATTTATTATTATCCGGTCTAATTGTCTAAAACAATCGTTCAGACCAATCCAATCTAACTCATCGTGCTATCCGGGTTGATGTCTCGAGTTTTACAATGCTTAAAATGTAGCCTAGTTTTTTTTGAAAAAGGTAGATGAAATGCCACCTTTCTAATTAAAATTATGCTAATTTTCATTAAGTGATGTGTTGACTAATAAGTCATGCTTTTTTAAATTTAAATTACTCATAACTCCCATGCAAAAAAATGCAAATGAACAGTAAATCATATGCTTTTTGAACTGAAATTACACGTATTTTTTGTCTTACTCTTTAAAACCTAACCTAGATATCCACATGCACACAACCACATACACTGGAAAACTTATATAGAATATTTAATGTGTGAATCACTCAAAAACAAAGTTTAGAATATGTAAAACTACTGCTTAAAGCACATTGTGTGCATATGGCATGGTGACTAATTTTAAAGAAAGAGAAAACCGAGTGGATGGTGCGTAAAATCCTGCAGTGCAAAAAAAAGTCAGCAAGTATACTGATCGCACATAAGTAATATAGAAGATGAGAAGGATGTCAAACCCACGAGGATTGTTGTTTTATCTTAATCAATTCTAAGGTGATTCGAGAGAAATAATTTCCTGAATGTTTATTTAAATGTTTCGAACAGAAACTAAGTAATTATAAGGAGATGTATTGATGTGATAAGTAAATAGAAGAATTCAAGATCTGGAGAAGGCAGGGATTATGTTCACCACTAAGTCGATTGGATATCAGGTAAGGAAGGATTGTTCTTAATGATGGACTAAGTATGCTAAAGATGTGATCCCCTCAACAGGTGCAATCACCGATCTTAATCTCAGAAATTAATAAGGATGTTACGAATCCACCTCATATAACTCATAAATTAAGATGCAATATTGTTATGCAAACCTAAATTATTGATTGCTTAAACAAGACCCACCAATAGGCTACACAACCTAAATCTTAAACAAGTATTCAAACTGTGATATGCAATGGTAAGATTTATATTTCTGGATCAATCCTCCCTACAAATCAAACCATAAAACTCTTCTACACCAAGCAGTTAATAAAAGATCTTCAAGATCATCTCAGAGGGAAAACAACATTAATGAAAATAAGAATTATAAGAAACTACGAAGGACGAAGTCGAACTGCCTTCCAGCGAATGCACCGTTCTTTCCTTCAATCCAGTGGCCTCTAGCCTTCGTCTTCTCTTCTCCAATGGTTGGATCAATTCCCAGCCTCCGTTTTCCTCTAGACCTCTGGATAGAATCTGGAAAATATGATCTCAATTCTCAGCCTCCAAGATTCCAAAACTCCAAAAGATAGATCTCCCTGGTTGCAAACGAAATTCTTTTATACCTAGGGTTTCTTAGAGTTAGATCAGTATTACATATGAACCCTTGAATCAAATCTGCTCCTCCATCAACGGTAAAGGTTAACCAAATCCTCAGAAATAAGATAGAATTCAATCTTTAAAGTATCTAATCAAATCTCAAACTCTCTGGCCGTCGAATAATCTCGGAATTGCGAAAATATCAAACTGCACAACATCATCATGGCCCGTGAAAATATGTCACGACCCGTAAATAAATGTAAGTTCATACTTCCTTGCGTCATCACGGCCCGTGATGGAATTTAACGGCATGTAAATCGGGCACAAACTGGTACCCATGGAGGTGATTCTCCATACTTACGGCCCGTGATAAATCATCACGGCCCATAACGACTTCGCTGTAGCTTCGCATCGCTTCGGCAAACATCGTGATACCACCTAACACCTCGTGACTTAGTATGTAATGACCCGTTAAATATATCACGACCCGTAACGTCTTGGGAATTTGATTGGGAGCTTCGGCAAGGCTCGTAACATGGGTGTTGCAGTCGTCACCTTTTGAGTTACATCCCGTGACGCTATATCACGACCCGTAACATTTGAGTTGGAACTTTCAATGGCCTCTAGATAGGTCGTGATGGTATGTAATACCTTCATCACGGTCCGTTATGAATCATTACGGCCCGTAACGAATCTGGCCTGAACTGCTGCTAATGCTGATGCATCACGGCCCGTAACCTGTGGTCACGGCCCGTGATGGCTGCAGAGTATTGATTTCTTCCTCTCGAGCACGTCCATTTGTAATATTCAGTTGATTTTTATCCTTCTTCCACCTTTCCATATGATTTCCTACAAAATACGCCAAACAAGAGTAGATCTCGGACTTGGAAGAATTGAATCAAATAAAGTAGAAAATAGATGCATGCAACGAGAAAATGATTCAAAATTATGCCTAATGCAGGTCCTAAAATATGTTGTAAAATGCATGCACCAGTGGACAATCAATCTTCATTTTTTATTCAAGTAATCAACAACAATCTAGCATACCATGATTGACTAATTTCTTTTCCATTTCACTAATCTTGAGGAAGAGTACTCTTCGATGCTTACTAATGGTTAATGAACTTAGTAGTCTAGGCTCTTCGGAGATGATGTTTAATCCATGAAAGAGTCGTACCAGAGGGGAGAAGAGATATACCATAGGAACAAAGCATTGGATGAATTAAAAACTATATACATGAACAATATATCATTTTGTATGTCAAAATTTTGAAAGAAACATATATATAGATAGATAGATAGATAGATATATGTATATAGGAACACAACATTGGATCAAGGCAGGAACTGAAAACCATACATGAACATTATATCTTTATATAAGTCTTAAATTTTGAGAAATATATATAGATATATATATGTCTGTATGTATATTTAGTAGGATCTAGAATGACACCAAGAGGGGGGGGGTGAATTGGTATATTAAAACTTTTACACTTTTTGCTCTAATCTCTTGGTTTTGTGTTAGCGGAAGCAGATGTATAAGAATATAAATAAACAGAGAAAAGAGTAAAGAGAACAAACACAAAACAAACACAAAGCTTGTTATCGAGCTTCGACCGAACTCCTGGCCTACGTCCCCGCTCCGATCTTCTCCACGAGATCTTCGGAGTTCACGAAGTCCTTCTTCAAGGGCGAAGGCTCCCTTACAAATCTCCTTTCTTTGTACTGAGGACAAGGAGAACAACCTCTTACATGTAATCGCTCAAGCTCTCTTGGACCCTTCTCACAAGGGGAACTAAGGCACTCGTTCTAGCACTTTCAGTGAATTCAAAATAGCCAAAGTTCACCTCCCAAGACTCTTGAGATTACATTTATACTCTGCACTATGATCTAGTTCTCGCTCTCAGAAAACTAGTCGTTAATGCAAGTA
>LTAE01012208.1:1906-13607 GCA_001647135.1 Pontederia paniculata | reverse complement strand
GAGATTTGTAGGGAGCCTTCGCCCTTGAAGAAGGACATAGTGAACTCCGAAGATCTCGTGGAGAAGATCGGAGCGGGGACGTAGGCCAGGAGTTCGGCCGAACCTCGATAACAAACTTTGTGTTTGTTTCCTTTACTCTCTTATCTGCTCATTCATATTCGTATACGTTTGCTTCCGCTAACATAAAACAAAGAGATTTGAGCAAAGACCGTAAAAGTTTTAATATACTAATTCATCTCCCCTCTCTTGGTGCCATTCTAGATCCTACAATTAATTCATTCGGCAATCGATATTGCTGAAATGTGTATTCTTCAATATCAAATTAATCAGTGATGCATGAATTCAATACTCATTGTTTCAAGCAATTTAGACATTGAAAATTTTGGAGTGGAGATTTCTATTACAACTTATAATGAAATAACTTATTTTTGTGCAAATAGTATGAAATTACTTGAATAATAATTAATTACTTCTTTATGTAGAAAATAATGATTGATTATTTTAAATTGCATACATTAGACGTTAAACAAACAGTCATCATAAAAAGGACTCAAAAAATATTATGCTTTATTTATTTCAATAACAATATTTTTTGAATAAAATAATATATATATATATATATATATATATTGTTGCAATAAAGGTTAATTTTAAATAGATGTGTTTACTAGAGCGTGTAAATGGTGAAAAAAAGTTGTCTTCATATTTTTTCAAATTCGAGTTATTATCACTACAAATTTTTACATGATGAATATCATGGGCGTAGATTCGCCATAGAAATTTTGAGCATAAATTGAATTTATATGACCCAATTACCCTGAATTAAGCAGGAGCCTCCTCTTTTCAAAGTAGGAATTTAAACATTTTTTTGGTTGATTCTTGCCTAAAGTGCAGCAAGAACTTCCTTCTCCTTCTCTCTCTCTCTCTCTCTCTCAATTTTCATTTAAATTTTAAGTATTAACTTTGGATTATTACATTTAAATTGTATATTTAATAATGTAAATGTAAGCTGTTAATTTCTCACTATTTTTGTTCTTATCTTCTTATATTATTTATAATTTAAATTTAACGATATATTTTATTATATTTTAAATAAGATTAATTTATATTATTAATTATGATTTTTAAGAAAAAAAATGTTTACATATGTTAAATATATTAAAAACTAAAAATAATTATACTTTCTAATTCAATTATTGTTTTTATCTTTATTAAAAAATACATCTTACCTTTTTTATTATCATATTTATCTAAATAATCATTAAAACTAATTTATCAAGTTAACTTGTTAATATCATTATATTTAACTAACTATTCATCAAAAATTCAAATTTTAACTGTCACATGCTATTTTCTTTTCTTATTTATTTATTGTTTCAATATTTTTAATAGTATATATTACGTGTTTTTTTTCTTTTTTTTTGGTGCAAAAGAATTCTAGAGGAATTTGTTCTCCCTTCCTTCGCTCGCTTCTCGTCTCGTTCCTGTAATCCAATCGCCTTCCACCTCAAAACCCTAGCCGGAAATATTCGCGCTCTCCGTCCATTCCTGCCGGAAGAGCCACCCAAGTCCGGCGACTTCTGTGGTTGCCGTTTGAAGAGGCAAAAGAGGAGGGGCCGCCGTAGAGATGTCGCTCCGCATCAAGGTGGTGGTGGACAAGTTCGTCAAGGAGCTGAAGGAGGCGCTCGATTCGGACATCGAGGATCGCATCATGAAGGAGAGGGAGATGCGGAGCTACATCGAGGAGCGGGAGCGCGAGGTCGCCGAGAGGGAGTCCGCCTGGAAGACCGAGCTTTCTCGACGCGAGGTACATTTCTATCTTACGCAATCAAAATGAGTTATGCCCCTTCGTTTTCCCCCTCGATTTCTTATTAATCCGACGAGAAGATTTGGCGACCTCTGTCCATCTTTAAATGCTCAATTGTCGAAAACTTTAGCTTGTGTCACGAATATAATTGAGGTGTAATTGAATTGTTGATCTTGTTCTCCTTACGAAATTTCCTGGTCTTCTTATACATTTCATTGCATAAATGATGTGTCTTGAAAGGGTATTAATTGCAGCTCAATGAAGCCGAGTCACGAGTCTTAGGATGATTTGGTGAAAGAAGTTGAATAACTAGTGACGTTTTAGTATAAACTAAGAACAGTTCTCAGGATTCATCATTTATGATCCTTTTGTCCAGGGTCTTGTTTTGGTACAAATTGCGGTTGCTATTTGTTTGTGTGCTAAAATTTTGATGATGCTTTGGTCGTGATGCTTTCCAAATTTTAAGGAATTGAATTAGTCTCCCATTGCCATCAGAACTTGTTTTTGCATGATGAGATAAGTCAAATTGAACATGCTTCAATGCCATGGAATGGTGACAATGATCTTTGGAAAAATATGCATGATGCATTGGTAACAGGATGTTATTTTCTCCTTTCCTTTGAACTATACTGGCTTCATTGGAAATGAGAAATTTATTCTGTGGGAAACATTAAAAATCTCCATGATAGATATGTTTAAATTTCAATAATGGTAATAAATGCACAACCGATTTTTAAAATTAGCTCAAATTCTTTGAGAAGCTCATATTTCTTGTAATTTTGGAAAGAAACAAGAAGCATACATGAAAATACCAATATATATATGTACATAAATTATAGTTTTTTTTAGGGAGAGCGTATATATGTTATATAGAAATGCAAATCTAAACACATAGGTCTCATATTTATGTTTATGGGATTGCTTCACTATAATTTTCATTGGGGGTGGGGTGGGAGTGGTGAAGGATTGTTTTCGCTATGGGCAGAGTGATATATAATATAGTCTAGGTGAGATCAATTGATGACAGATAGTCTAGGTGGACTTTTACATTACTTCTGATGTTAAAATAACGTATTCTATTAGAATCATCTTATCTGCCCTCTTTTCTTAAGAGTAACATCAAATAGTTTTTTAGTTATAACTTTTATATCTGGGCTCTCTGTTGCTTGGTTTTTTTATAAAAGCAAGATCCGAGTGCTCCTTTGATAACAAAGCAGCTCTTTATTGATGTCATAATATATATAGGCGGTAGCTTACACACACATACATAAAAAAGAGATTTTGGAAAACATGTTCAGCAGAGGTGTTAAAGTCGAGCTTGCATCGCCATGATTAGGAAATGTGAACACTAGTCGTAGATAATGTAAGATTGTGCAGTAATCCATTCTTACACGTTGCAATACCATGCTTGTGTTCTTGCCTCACGTTCAATGTCTATGCTTTCTTCGGAATTACTTTTAGTTTATTTGCTCATGGTGGATATTCTCAACTTGGAATTATGTGCTTGGTAAACTAAGTTTATGTCAAGAAAAATATCATCCAAAAGGCTAACGCGTCTCAATGTCGATGCTTGCACCTTACCCTCTTGCTTGCGTCTCAATTCTTTTTGCCAGTCCATTTTCAAAGTTACAGTCTAATTGGTTCATGATTGTGCATTTCGGTGAGTAGTTAATTGGTCACCTTTGAGTGATATAATTCAGTTGAAAGTTGAAACAACTTCTTCTAAAAGAAAAGTTGAAGCAACTTAATTTCATCAAATTTGTTGCAGAATTAGATGACAATGATTCAAAAGCTTCATCAAATATTGGATAGACAACAATTTTAACATTTTTCCTTCACTGAGGTTTAACATTGAGGTTACTAAGAGCTTGTAAAACTTAAAACTTGTTCTACAAAAGGTCTCCGATATTTTTTTTTTTCGTTTGAGGGGAAGAGGCCTCATTTCCTTGCTTTGATCTTCCTTAAAGTTTGGTGTGCCATGGAAAATTTGTTTCGTTCATCTTGTTGAAGCAGGTTGTTGAAAATTAGAAAGATGTTCAGACTTCAGCGTATTTTTTTTTTCTTTTGCAGGCAGAAATTGCACGTCAGGAGGGGAGGTTGAAGTTGGAGAGGGAGAATCTAGAGAAGGAGAAGAGTGTGCTCATGGGAACCGCTTCAAATCAAGACAACCAAGACGGTGCTCTAGAGATCACTGTCAGCGGGGAGAAGTATAGATGCCTCAGATTCTCCAAAGCAAAGAAGTGAAGCCGAGGACATCGAGAGTTTTTTTTTTCTTTTTTCTGAACATTGTTTGCAGCAGTTTCCTAAGCACGAATTGAATTTTTTCTTACTTATTGAAATAAGGTTGCTCTGTTAGCTTTGTACAGAAATGAGAATGTTAGCCATTTTCACTGTAGTTCGTGAAATATATGTCTCGTTCGAAATTGAGATCTTAATAATAAGATCATGTGGAATATGATCATACCTATTAATGTCTCATCCACAACATCATCATTATAATAATGAACAACGAGATCTAAAAATTTATGCCATGATAATGTTCTTCACAAGTTTAAATGTGCCATCAAGAAAAACCAATGTCTCAAATAGGAGAGGATATAAAATATAATGTTACAAATATATTTTAGCATTTGATTCATCAAACTGAATGATTAAGGACTTAATTTGTGCATATTAAATTTCAAAAATGCTAGAATAAAAGGGGTATATACATTTACGAGTTGCATTACTAGTGCAAACAACTAAATGGAAATATCGGATGAAATTAAACCATTAATATTAATTCACTGGATTACCAAAAGAGGCTTCTTGTTCTAGAAGGTTCCAATCCAATTCACGTGATGCCATCCACACTTCACGTGACATTCTCTCTTATCCTTCCTTCTCGTGTTGTATATAATTCCCCCAAATGAAACCTTTCCTCCTCCTCCTGTTTCTCACACCATTTAGCCTTCCCCAAACCCTAACGCCGCGGCCCCTCTTCTCCTTCTCCCCCTTTCCGCAGCGATCGTCTCCTTTATAACGCCTCTGTCTCTTCCCAGGATCTCATTAGCAATCGGATGAATTTATTGCTGTCTTCTTGTTTAATTTCGTATTAGTTTTTTGTGTGTGTTTGTACTGCTCGATATGTGTTTGATTCCGGGCACTAGTCAGGCATCAGCTTCAGATTCCGATGGCTGATGCAGTTACATGCCTCGGCAGACGAACGCCTCTCCGGCGAGTGCTCCTTCGTTACACGCGCTGCTCCTTTTTTGTGCTGTCGCGTGCTCCATTTGGGCGCTACATTTTGATCTGTTTCCACCCTTTTGTTGTCATGAAATATGTTTCTTTTTTTTTTGTTCATGAAACATAAATAATTATATAAGGACCTGATATTTGTCTTCAAAACTTTTGTCACTTAATTGTCCTTTTAAATTAACATCTATTTTTTCTAAAAAAAATATTATTGACGCTCGAGAGAAGAGAGATTGAATGCAAGATGTGATTTCATAAAATTACAGTTGAAAATTTAATTACTATTTTCAATAATCAAATGTGATTTCATAAAATCATCTTAAGGTTCAATCTTTTTCTCTTGGAAATTCATATGCAAATTCTGTGTCATGGAGTCGTATAAAATGCATGCATCAAATAAATTTGCTTATTTGATAATTTATAAGCATTAGCTATATAAAGTGCTATATGTATTTAAGATTATTAGTATAACAATTAATATATTTCATTAATATGTCAAAATGTAAAACGATAAATATAAGTACTAGTTAACTAACATAAAATAAAAAATAAAAAAGGTTGTATTACGAGTTCAAAATATATTATTTATTATTAATTTTAATTATTAATAAGTTTTTAACATTATTATCACGATTTTGGTTTCAAGGCAACATATAATAATAAATATAATATTATAAAAATATCATTTAATAATGTTTATTATTATGTATATTATAATTTCTTGTATTGTATTATTATATGGCATATTTTATTATGTTATATTTTATTTTTTAAAAAAAATTAGAAGAATAAATATGAAAAATAAAAAATAAATAGGATAATTTGATGAGCACAAATGACAATTTGTTGATAGCTTGCTCCCTGCTACAAGAAAAAAATATTCAATGACTAGCATTTTATAACTTGCTTACATAACTTAGAGGTGTGAATCAAAGACAGAGAAATAAAGAATACTAGTTAGAAAGGCTGAAAAAGAGAAGAACACCGGCTGAGTCGTTGTGTTTGTCATCCTCGGTAACGCCGGTCGCCGTCGCTAGTGTGATGCCTCCAATCGAACAAAAGAGTTTTTATACAAATTCATTTGATACAATTTGAGTACTTTTTGTTTTTTTTATACAAATGGGAGACGGTACATATTTCTACAGAATTGCACAAATGAGTCTAAAATCATTTAAACTCGTAAATTCTAGAAGCCTATAAATTTTTTATGTAATTTACGAGTGAAACATTAGAGTCTATTCTAAATCGATTTGATTTATTTTATTTATCCTAAACTTTTTAACGTATCTTGGTTTAAAGATTTGACTTTAAATTTTGACAGCATTAATTATCCCTTTTGGTCAATTGGTCCCTGCTGCCATCAACGTTAATCCATCTTGTGAAATTCACATTGCTGTTTCATCCCGTACTATTTGGAGCTTCTACTTCGACAACCATAATTTGTGATATTCTTAATTGATGTGATAACTAAGTGATTCGGCTGTATAAAATGAAAAATAGATAAACATATATGATGCAAATTTCCAATAACTTGTAAACTTTATGAGAATACGAATAGGTCACTCGGTGATGATGGACTTAAAAAAATAAGTTCCAGATGAGTAGATGCTGGAAATAGCACTATAATCCAATTTATTTCTCAAACATATATTTTTAGTCAACATTTTGGGGCAAGTTAGGAACTGAAACTTAGAGGTGAAAATTATTCGGATCGGATAATCTTTTTTTCCGGATAACAAATTAACTTATAAAATTTGGATGATTATTTAAAAGAAAATACTTTATCCTCCAAAAACATCCTTCTAAAAATCCTCCTAATACTCAGATAAAATAAGTAATCTTAAAAGTTGATAAAATTATCATCAATGCCATTGTGAAGAGTTAGGAGGATTATTAAGATAATTTTTAGGAGAATATAGAATCAGCCTTCTTTAAAATATAGAATAACATTTTGAAATTATTCAAAGACAAAAACATCAACCTAACTGATTTTTTTATTTTCTGAGTCATACTTTGGGACTCTAATAGTTTTAAATTAAATGAAATAAATAAAATTCGTCGTACTAAAGATTTAAAAGAATTTATTATAATTAAACTCAAAATTCCAATTTTTTCGATTCAACTATCCGAAATAACATATCATGCATTAAAATTTTAACTTGACATTCTACTGGATGTAAATAATTTGGAATACTATTACTCAAGACAACCATACTAAAATATTAAAATTGTAACGCCCCGAAAACGCGCCCCGCCACGCGGACGAATCAATATTCGCCCCGTGCTCGGAACAGCCTCCGGTACGCTACGGGACAATTAAACTTGACTTGACCATTGACAATTCTAGTCAAACCACATGAAAACTCAAGAGAATAATACAACTTAGATCAATATGAAATAAATTCGACGAAGACAATTGAGATCACGACACGAGTACAAATAAGCGAAAGACACTTGACATTGATCAAAGATAACATAATCTAAGTACTTGACTTAAGCATACAATAACTTGTCCATAAAAGTCACATGACATGAAAAGAGACATAAAGCTTACAACACTTGCCCGAAGGCGATACATAGTCAAAAGAAAGACGATACATGACATAGCTTGACTCTAAAGCAAATCCAACATCTAACCATGTGCTTTGACCATTACGAGCATCACCATCGTCATATAGCATCTTTATCACTTCGTACCTGCAGGATCCAGGAGCAGGGGACTTTCATCTCTGTAGAGTATGTAAAGGTCGAAGAAATAGATGATTCATATCACCCATGTATGCAAAGACCTACATGTCGAACATATAACATCATACATAGCATAGAGCATGTCATAGGGTTCTTAACCCAATCTTATGATCATCATATGATCATCATCTTTACTTTACTTTAGCATCTTAGCACATTATGCTCAAAGACTTACTTTAAGTCTATCTTTCATCTTTAACTTTCTTTATTTATCTTGCTTATGCATTATCGATATAATACATTACATATTCATCTTAACTTTACGTTACTTGACATTATCGATATAATGCACCAGATTTAGCATTATCAATATAATGCTCTTTTTGACATGAATATTAGACCAAGGATGCACTTTGCACCCTTCATAATGCCACTCTTAGGGCGAGGGAAACTCACACACCAGCTAAGGTGCGGGACTTAGTTTTTCGGAAAACTCACACACCTTTTTGGTGCGGGACTTAGTTTTCCATCATCTTCCTTAAGTGTGCTTAGACTTGTCTTAATCGATCTTTTACTTACAATACATCAAGCATCAACCAAGCATCACATGGTTCATCTTTTAACCTAATTACGGCTGAGCATACAATTCGCATCTAGGTTATCGTCAAACATCATATCATTGCCTTTAACATAATACTTTCATGTTAGAAAGGGGTTAACTTCTATCTTCTCTCTAGGGACGTATGCATATGAATAAACATGTCTTAAATGGATCGAAAATATGGAACTTTACGCATCAAATATAAGTTGCCAGTATTGGACAATACGCCCTGGCCGTATGGATCAATACGGCTCGTATTGATCAATACGACCTGCCTGTATTGATCGATACAGTCGTATTGACCAATACGGCTCAAACCATTCGGTCGTATCTCTCATTCCGAGAGGATTTCGATCCGACCATACAATCCAGTACGGCCTTATCGGCCTCGTCCGTTTTTTTTCCCTTTCTTCTTACACAAATTTTCGATTTCTTCCTAGGTTCGATCAGTATTTATTCTAGGTCATTTGCAGCATAAAACCATACACTTCATGGCATAAAACATTCAATACAATTCATCATAGATTCATAAGCCTAAATATACATGCATTAGACCTAACCCTAGGTATGAACTTGGCATAATTTAGGGTTCTTGCTCTAGTCCCTAGTTCTTCTTCCTTTCCTCACATCATTGTCCATTATAGAACAAAACTAATTTGAATTCAACTTAGGAAAAGAATGGATCCCCTTTACATACCTCTTTGAAGGCAAATCTCCAATTTCTTTGGTGTCTTTTTCCTCCCTTCTTCAAATCACAGCAGCAGCCCCTTCCTTTTCCTTCTCCTCTCCTTGGCTCCTTCTTCTTCCTCTTCTTCTTTCTTCTTCTTCTCCCTCAGCTGCAATCCAGTAGAAATTTCAGGTGGATTCTTCACTTGGAGCTTTGGGTGATACAAAAAAGGTGAAATGGGGCAATTTTCGGAGGAGAGAGAAAACCCATTAGAAATTTAGTTTTATAGATGAAATGTGAGTGAGTTTGGGGTGGAATAGGAGGCTGTCATGTGTCATGGACTGGGGCAATTTATTTTTTGGGTATTACATAATAACCCCCTTAGAAATAAATTCATCCTCGAATTTACTTGGGTCTTAGGACTTACCAAATAGGTATGGGAATTGTTGTTACATTTCTTCTTCAATCTCTCATGTTGCTTCTTGTCCTTGATGGTGTGTCCATGCGACTTTCACCATTGGCACCATCTTATTGCGGACACGCCGATCACGATACTCTAATACCTCAACTGGGTATTCTTCATATGACAAATCAGCTTTCAAGTTTGGTTCTTCTATCCCCAATACGTGTGATTCGTCATAGTTGTACTTTCTAAGCATTGACGCACGAAAGACATTGTGTATGCTCAAGTATGAAGGTGGTAGCGCCAGTCTATAAGCCACATCACCTATTCGTTCCGGGTCCGACATATCTTGGGCTTAATTTTCCCTTTCTACTAAAGCGCATAACCCCCTTAGTGGGTGAGGCTTTTAGTAGAACATAGTCACCAACCTCAAAAGTGAGCTCTCTCCTTCTGTTGTCGGCATAACTCTTTTGTCGATCTTGGGCTGCCTTCATTCTTTCTTTAATCATGTCCACCTTTTCTGCATACTTTTCCACAAGTTCAGGCCCAGTTAATTTTCTGCCGCCTACTTCACTCCAACATGTGGGTGACCTACAAGNTTTTTTTTCCCTTTCTTCTTACACAAATTTTCGATTTCTTCCTAGGTTCGATCAGTATTTATTCTAGGTCATTTGCAGCATAAAATTTAGCATAAAACCATACACTTCATGGCATAAAACATTCAATACAATTCATCATAGATTTATAAGCCTAAATATACATGCATTAGATCTAACCCTAGGTATGAACTTGGCATAATTTAGGGTTCTTGCTCTAGTCCCTAGTTCTTCTTCCTTTCCTCACATCATTGTCCATTATAGAACAAAACTAATTTGAATTCAACTTAGGAAAGGAATGGATCCCCTTTACATACCTCTTTGAAGGCAAATCTCCAATTCCTTTGGTGTCATTTTCCTCCCTTCTTCAAATCACAGCAGCAGCCTCTTCCTTTTCCTTCTCCTCTTATTGGCTCCTTCTTCTTCCTCTTCTTCTTTCTTCTTCTTCTTCTCCCTCAACTGCAATCCGGCAGAAATTTCCGGCAGAAATTTCAGGTGGATTCTTCACTTGGAGCTTTGGGTGATACAAACAAGGTGAAATGGGGTAATTTTCGGAGGAGAGAGAAAACCCATCAGAAATTTAGTTTTATAGATGAAATGTGAGTGGGTTTGGGGTGGAATAGGAGGCTGCCATATGTCATGGACTGAGGCAATTTATTTTTTGGGTATTACAAAAATTCTAATAAAGAGCTTTCATATTAACAACAAAAACTAATTTAAGTATTTAATAATGGTCAATTAGAATTAAAGGGTAAAAAATTAAGAAGCATTATTCTAAAAAAAAATTGATATTTTATTTATGATTAAGATAAATATTTATTATTTTGGTTATCTATACTAATTTAATCGTGTTTTTATTTCTTCTAAAAAATTATTTTATTTCTTAATCAAAGTCCAAATTATTGATTTTTCTGAGTCGAATAAATTTTTGGTCCCTCAACCTCTCCCTCTCGTCCTCAAAAACTTTAGTATTGCTAACCTCCTAGAATCGATCATGTAACACTCAAACGCTATTACTCGAGACAATTTACCATACACCATAAAGTTACAAAAATGTAGTTGTTCTATTGGATCATGACACTAAAATTAGAATGCCAATCACTATCTAAATCCATTAGTGTGCAATCTTCATGATTGTGAGAGAAAAAGCAACTATTATTTTTTTTACCAAACAGATATATAACAAAGCAAATTCTACTTTTATCACGACACCAGTTCTACAATACTATCGAACACACCCTTATTCTTCATTAAATGCATGTGCATATATAAATAATCCAAGTGATAATTCAGATTATTATATTTACTTATATAAATAATTATTAAATAATATACATTATTTTATCAAAATATTCATTATAAATATTATTAAGTTAAAAATTTTGTATTATTGAATTAAAATTTATCAACTTAAATTATAAACTCATAAATTAATGTATTTAAGTAATTAATACTCTTCAAATTAAAATAATAAAAAATAATTTTTATAATTAATAATAAAATTTTATAAAAATATTAGTCTAATTAATAATACTTATAAATAATAATTAGTGCTATATTTTAATTCATAATATTATCATAATAATGTAATATTATTTATTATGGTAATTAATTAATAATAATAATAATAATAATAATAATAATAATAATAATAATAATAATAATAATAATAATAATAATAATAATAATAATAATAATAATAATA
>LTAE01012207.1:0-14145 GCA_001647135.1 Pontederia paniculata | reverse complement strand
GCAATGTGTGTGAAACTCTTCAAGCACCTACACATAACTATGCCATTTGCTGAGACCATTGCTAAAATGTCGGCATATGCGAAGTCTCTCCAAGAAATAACATCTAAAGGAAGAACACTTGAAGAGAATGAAACCTTAACACTAACACAAGATGTTTGTCAAAAGAGGTTGCAACAAGACCCGTTGGATGGATGCCTATTGGATAAGGACATGGAAGTTGGTGATGAGGATGAAGACCATGAGTTGCTAAGTGCTTTGAATGTCAACACTACTCAAGCACACCAAAAAGGTAGAATTATTGAAGAGCTTGGTCATGGTAAAATTCTTCCTCTCCCCTCTCATGTGCTTGCTCCTACTCTTGAACTAGATTCTCTTTCTCCTAATCTTAAGGATTTATTTTTGGGTCACAATGAGTATTTACAGGGCATCTCACGGCCGTAGCGCACCGTCTCATGGCCGTAGCGCACCGTCTCACGGCCGTAGCGCATTCTCATCACGGTCTGTAACAACGTAAAACAGGCCGTAACACACCTCACGATCGTAGCGCTACCGTCTTCACGGTCGTAGCATCTTGTCAGGACCGTAGCGCCTTCTCCATCACGGCCGTAACACCTCCATCACGGACGTGACACAACAATATAAAAGGCGGTTTTTAGGGTTTGAAAGGGGTTCTCATGGGCAGTCGCATGTTCACAGTTGAGGCCCCTTTGGGGGCCGATTTTTCGACGATTTTGGGAGATTCATGGTGACGTTTTAGAAGCTTTATTCTAGGGTTTTAATTCTTGTATGAGGTATGTCAATTTGTAGTGTTATAAACTTTATTTGTATGGATTTTGAATTTGTAACCTAATGGAATTTTCATCTCTCTCTCCCTCTCTTCTCTCACATCATGCATAGCTAAATCCCCCTTGTTTTAGGGCTAGATGATGTTTAGAATTTAAGTGCTTTGGAATGGTGATTATGCATGCTTATGAATCTTTCATTTGGTGAATGTGATGCTAAACTTTTATGAGAGTAGCTAACTCATTTAAGTTACCCAAGGTTGTTAAGTGATGAAAATCATCTTATTCAACTTGTAGCTTTGCTTAATGAGATACAACGAATGATGTCTAGAAATATTTAAGTGCTTTGGAATGGTGATTATGCATGCTTATGAATCTTTCATTTGGTGAATGTGATGCTAAACTTTTATGAGAGTAGCTAACTCATTTAAGTTACCCTAGGTTGTTAACTGATGAAAATCATCTTATTCAACTAGTAGCTTTGCCTATTGAGATACAACGAATGATGTCTAGAAATAGAATCATCTTGTGTTGCTTATTGATGCTCATGAATGTAAATGCAATTATTGTGAGAGTGAATGCATGAAAATGTTATTCCATAATCCTAATTAGAATTGTGTTGCCTTGAAAGAGGAATGCATAATTTATGGAGTGAAGCAAGAATCTATCGCATTGTATATCAGTAATCATTACATGATTACTCTAAACGGATTCGAAACGCTAGAACAATTCATATACATATTTCCGCCTAGTTGCATGTTGCATTTGCATCCGTCTTCGCATTCTTCTCACTTAGCTTTACTTGTAGTGTAGACTTTTCTCCTCTAACCCTAATCATCTAGACTTGAGAATCATAATTCTAGTACTTGGCCACTTCCTCGTGTGATCGATATTTTATTACTAAAACAAGGCCCCGTGCGCTTGCGGGACGCTTGTCAGTTGACTTGTCATCCCCTTAGACAAGAAACCTCCAACAATAAAGTTAGCATAATCAGCAAATCAAGGAGAATGAGTGAAGTCAGAAACACCTTAAGTAGAGTGTTAATGCTAAAGATATTCTCATCTGGGAACTCCTCTTATATGTCCTTAGTTTCTTCTGGTGCTTGCTCAAGTCTTGAGAGGTGGTCTGCCACAAGGTTTTCAAATCCTTTCTTGTCTTTGATTTCTACGTCAAATTCTTGTAGGAGAAGGATCCATCTCAGTAACCTTGGCTTGGCATCCTTCTTAGCCATTAGGTGGTGAATGTCTACATGGTCTGTGTAGACTATAACCTTTAAGCAAATAAGATATGATTTGAATTTGTAGCATATACCATCGTCAAGAATTCTTTCTCAGTTGTAGAAATTGATTTGAGTGTGGGTGAGAGTCTTACTCGCATAATAAATCACATTAAAAACTTTGTTGGGGCGTTGACCCAAAACTACCTCAATCGCTCCATCATTTGCATCGCACATGAGTTCAAAGGGTGAATTTCAGTCAGGTGTGACCACTATAAGGGCAGAACTCAATTTGTCCTTAAGGCGTTGAAAGTCCTCTAGACAATCAGCAACAAAATTGAATTTGGCATCCTTTGTGAACAAGGTTGTCAGCGACTTCGCGACTTTTTAAAATCTTCAATAAATCACCTATAGAAGCCGATATGCCCAAAAAAACCTCCTGATACGTCTAACAATGGTAGGTGGAGGTAGATTTGCAGTGGCATCTATTTTGGATTTGTCCACATCAATGCCTTTGTCAAAAATTGTATGGCCAAGTACTATGTCCTCCTTCACCATGAAGTGACAATTTTTTCCAATTAATCATCAGATTTGTTTCCTCACATCTACTTAGAACTGCATCTAAATTCTCTAGACAGTTATCAAAAGAACCCCCAAATAGTGTAAAGTCATCCATAAATACCTCTAGGATTGACTCATTCATGTCAACAAATATGGTCATCATGCATTGTTGAAATGTTTTTTGTGTATTGCATATGCCAAATGGCATTCTTCCATAGGCGAATGTACCATATGAGCATGTGAAGGTGGTCTTATCTTGATCTTCAGGTTCCATAGGGATCTGGTTGTAATCAGAACCATCCAAAGAATGGTAATAATTGTGTCTTGATACTCGTTCCAGCATTTGATCAATGAAGGGAAGGGGAAAATGGTCCTTGTCGGTTGCTTCACGTAATTTCCTATAATCTATGCAAACATGTCATCTAGTTACTATCATTTGGGGATTAATTTATTGTTGACATTCTTGACTACAAGTGATACCCCTTTATTAGGAACCTCCTTGATGCGGAGTGTGAGTTAAAATAGAAAATACCTAGGGTTTGAGAGACAGGTTATGGCGTAAAGGCTGGGTCAAGCTTCTGTAAAAATTATCTTCACTCAAAATTTTAATATTTATAAACCTAGCACACTCCTCTCACCGCAAGTATACGGAAATCATCGTGTACTTCAAGTATCGATCCATAAGGAAACTTTATTTTCATGCATCTGCTTCCACTTTTCCTCAAGCAAGCTTGGGTTGGGGCTTGACACTAGAGACCCAAGCCCAACTCGAAATAGGTGAGGGGTAATCAATTGAAGACAAAAATAACTTTTTGGATTTTTAAAATAGAAAATGCAGAAATTAATTGAAAGATAAATCTAATTATGGGAGGACACCAGATCCTTGAGTTCATCTCTGAATCTCACCCATATGCTCTTTGACGTGAATATTTAAAAAGTCGCCTAGGCTCTTACACCATGGGTCAAGGCAATCCCGCTCTCGCGGTTATTGCTCTACCCTTTACCTTCCTGCTCTCGTGGTGAACGCTCAAGGCTTGACCAAATGCAATCTAGCCATAGTCACACTCTCTCTCTTAGGGAGGAGAGTTCATGATCTTAAATCCTGATAAAAGAATTAAATCTTGACACCCAAGTACCAGAGGAGTACTGCCTCTCAACGTGCACTGACCTCTTTTCCTAAGGCGACCTAAGGATTCAGCTAGAGTAGTCTCTTAGGTCGGAGCATAACCCCGCTCTCGCGCCGGTTACCTAATAAGAAAGCCCCCACTCTCGTGGCGTATGCTCGCGGGCCGACTAATAGATTAGTTCCCCAAGTTTCCAAGTTACCTATCAAGCCTCTCTCAAGGTCAAGGTCATAACTTGGTTTCCCTCTCTATCCAAATCTATAAGTCAATTCAAGATTGTTACCGCTCGCTCCGGGTCAATCTCCGGAGGTAGGGGTCGACTCTCACCTAATACCTATCTCAGAAGGCATATCCCAGATTAAGGTTCCCCTAAGCATCATCACTAGTCTCTCGGCTCACTGTGTGAAGGTGGCAACATTATATGACCCTTGCGGACAGTGCACATTTGGAAAGAATCAAGCGAACAATAGGAAAACACAAAACACAAACCATTAATCATAATTCACAGTGGGAGATCAAGTAGGCGATATAGAAATGAAAACTTAAAACATTAGAGCAAATAATTAGATAAGAAACAGAGGTTCCCACATGATTCTAGCGATAAGAGTCTAGCCGAACATCTTGGGGCTAACAGATACAAGTTCAAAATGAAGTTCAAACAAAATAGTTCTTGCCGAAATAAAAACTAAGTAAACACAAAAAAGATTAAAACTGCAGTGTTCGTCCTCCCTCTTCTCTTTGTTCTGCAACTCCTTTTAACAATTTTTAGCCTTGCGCCCCAACTTGTGCTCCAGGCTGGCAGTAAACTTCCAGAACTATCCCCAAAATCTCGACCCAGACTGTTATGGCAGGTAAGTTCTCGGCTTTTATGACAGGTAAGATTTCGATTGTTAAGGTAGGTAAAATCTTGGCATGGGCTGTTATGGCAGGTAAGATCTGAGCTATTATGGACGATAAGATCTCAGCCTGAGCTGTTATGGCAAGTAAGTTCTCGACTGTTATGGCAGGTAAGCCATTGCTCCGCAAAATCTGGGCTGACAATTATCCTAGTCCCCAGCTACGACAGAGAAAGAAGGAATTTGAATTTCAAATGTTTCAAATGTATAAAACAGGTAAATTAGTTATAATCCTTATCAAATTCATTCCAAATTCCAGAATACAAATATAAAGATGCTGAATATTTAAAAAGTGGAAAATGAATATAATTCAGCAAATAACGTTTACAAAAAATAGAGCTCCAGACTAACTTTTAAGAGGTTGGGTCCAATTTTTTGGGCATACCTTTTCTTGTCACCAAATTCCCTCAAACTTAAACTTTTTTCTTGTCCTCAAGCAAATAATTAGAGAATTTAAGACCAAAGAGTAGGATTCAAATTCGATCATAAAATAAACAATGCATCAATTTACCCAAACCTAAAATTTTCAATCTCCAAGCACCATTTATAGATTATTAACATATTAAGACTCTGAGCAGGGATCACTGAGACCAAGGAGTAGGGTTTGCTCGAGAACTAACCCCAACCTATTAAACTACAAAGTTCAGCTTGTGTCTCAGACTTAGGGCCCTTCCTCTACAGGAACTGGATATTTAACTTAGCCCTGACTTATTTTTCTCCCCATCTTTTTTCTTTAAATGTTATACATTTTTCAGCTCAGCCTACATGTGTTTCTCTAGTTGGTCAAGAAAGGTTTGAATGGATCCCCTGAACACGAGCCTTGCTTTTTTTTTTCCGAGATACTCAGCTTGGGTGTTGGAGTTGTAGTGCAATACTCATGTCATGGACATAGGAGTAATCGAGTTTGGGTTCCCCACAACACTAGCCCACACATTTCTCGGAGAATAATCTGGTGGGGTGCCTAAGGTGTGAAGTTCATCACATACTCGAATCTCAATGTAGAGATAAGCATAGTAGGTACAACTCTTCGGGCTCAGATAGATAACACAAGTAGGTGGGATGGACCTTTTTCTTTTTCAGGACTTGCTTTTTCTAATAAATTTCAGATCCAGGGGGGATAGAGGTCAAGCTTCTATATCTAAGACCAGGACTTCTTCAAAAGTTTTCAAAAATTTTGGACAGGTTGCCTGAGTTTGGATCCTTGTTCAAAGCAAAGTTAGTTTTCAAAATTTTAATTTATAGGTGCTCAAGAAAATGAAAAATCCTAGGCTATGAGTTCTGAAACATGCTCATAATGCTTTCTAATTTTCAGTTATGTGCAAGCAAAAATAGTTCAAGGCTTGAAAATGATCACACTACAAGTTCCTAGCATCTATATGTACAAGATAAGGTTCAACGGCTAGGGACTGACAATTGGATGCATGCTGTGACAAATTTTCAAGGGCAATGAGTTTACATGAAGATGGTAATAATGCCCAAAATATATACAAATGGTACAAAAATAAAAGAGTATAGATCGTACCATTGGTTCCACCAAACTTAAATCCAACACTATCCACAATGTTGATTCAAGATGGGAGAGGCTGCTGGGTTTCAGATGTTGGGGGGTGGGGTGCTGGGAGCTGAAGTCACTACTCCCAGCTATTGTTTAAACCTCCTGAATGACACCGACTTTGCTAGATGGGTCGCAGGAGAATGTGAGTTGTTGGCCCGGAAAGCTGATGGTTCCGGGTTGAGGTCGCATGAGGGGTTGGGTCTCACCCTTAGGTGCTCTGGTTAACTCTCGAACTTTGAAAATGTTGGGTTGAACTGAACAAGTTGGTTTCTTTATTCCTGCAAAACAAAATTGAGTTAAGTAAAAACTCTGGGTTGCCTCCCAGAAAGCACCATGTTTAAAATCCTTTGCTAGACTTTCTTCCTCTATGGTCAGTCAGGTGGGGGTTGAAGTTGGAACTATTCTAATGGATCTTCAGTTGACCTCGTGAGGTAAGCCTTGATCTCTTTCTTGACTACCTCCTAAAGTTCCTTCTTAGTACTTGAAGAGTCTAGCAATTCTCCTAGGTCCAAGCTTTCTACTAAGGTGTCGCAAGTGGGACCCCATCTTCTTGTCCTGAATCGAGGAGTTTCGTGAACAGGGTGGAGTAAGGATCGTCCAATAGTTCATCAGGTAGAGTCAAGCTTCTTTGGAGTAGGTCCTCTATGAGGATCACTGCTAAAACCTCTTGGGTCACTTTGTCTTCAGGACTTGAGACCTCATGAATAGTGTCATAGGAGAGGTACTTCATTGCCCGGGCCAAGTTGAATTCGATCTTTTCTTTCCCCACTTAGAAAGATAGTGTTCAGTTTTTTACATTAATGATGGCACCAGTTGTAGCTAAGAAAGGCCTTCCCAGGATCAGAGGTGTGTTGAGATCTTACTCCATGTCCAAGACCATGAAGTCTGCAGAAATATAGAACTTTTCGACCTTGATAGGTATGTCCTCTAGGATGCATTGAGGGTATTTAACAAACCTGTCAACAAGCTATAAAGTCATGTTAATTGTCTTTAAATCTCCAGCTTTGAGTTTCTCGGAGAGGGATAGAGGTATGAGGCTGACGCTGGCTCCCAAGTCGCATAGGGCTCTGTTGACCTGGAGTTTCCCGATTTCATAAGGATCGAAAAGATGCCTGAATCCTTCAGCTTCAGAGGAAACTTGTTCTGGATCAGCACACTTGCCTCTTCAGTTAGGGCCACCATATCGTGGAGATCTATCTTCCTTTTTCTTGAAAGTATGTCCTGCAAGAACTTGGAGTAGGATGGCATATGTTATATTGCCTCGGCAAAAGGGATGTTGATGTGCAATTTTTTTAGTACCTCCATGAATCTAGCGAATTGTTGGTCACTTTGAGTCTTCACTAATCGTTGGGGGAAATCAAATCTAGGGGCGACTGGAGCTTCTGAGGTAGGGAGTTTGCTTTGGAATTGCCACGTGGAGGTTCAACTTGTTTGGAGCTAGAATCTGAATTATCGTTGAGGGTTTGCTTCGACTGGGGACTTTCCTTGAGGTTTGCTTCTGGCTCAGCCCTCAATTCAACATCTCTGGGGCTTGCTTTAGTTGTTTCAGGTGGGGCTTACTTCATTGTGGCTTCTTTTAGTTGTTTCCCGCACCTGAGAGATACAACTTGACACTGTTCTCAGGGGTTTATCTCAGGTGGCCCTGTGAACATCCCGGGTGGTCTTGTAGTTGAGCTCGCTCGCTATGCAATTTGATTTTCTAAGTTCTTGTTATGGGCAGCAAGCCCGTCGATCTTGGTGCCCATTTTTCTCAAGGCCTCGTTTTGTTGTTTCATTGCTTCTCTTTGTTGCTTGAGGAAACCTTCCATTATTGTTTCAAGGTTTGACTTTGCTGGAGGTGGGGGTAGAGCTAGGTAGGGTGGAGGTGCAGGTAGGACCTATTGTTGCTAGTTATTCTGAGGTGGGTACTGATTCTGTTTGAAGTTTTAATCTAGGCACCTTTGCTGGTAGTTTTGGTTCATATATGACAAGTTGGGGTGTGATCTGATTCAATGTGGACTTTGACCTTGATATTGTACTACGGCTGAGTTTTGGTCATACGGTGCCGCAACGTTTACTTGTTTGTCTTGAGCCTCTTGGACATTGTAGTTGATGGCTTGATATTGGGCGGCTAAATTCCGATTATGCAGCATTGCTCACACCAAAAAAAGGTGGAGTAGGCTGGTTCAGGGTTACTTCTGCTGCATAGATCTTGGAACTTGAGGAGGTGGGGTCGTTCTTCTTCTCTAGAGTTTTCTAGAATAGGTTGACGAGGTCTTCTATCTAGGATGAGAGTTGATCCAGCTTGGTGGGGTTGGCGGCATCACTTCGTTCTTCGAGTCTCTTTCTATTAACCCGATCTTCTGGCCACTCTCTATGGGTGTTGATAACTCTTTCGATCAGTTGGATTGCTCATCTGTATTTTGGGATATGAATCTACCCCCAACTTCGGAGTCGAGGGTAGACTTACTCTCGGAAGCAAGCTCATCGTAGAATGTCTGCACGGTCATCCATTTGTGGAATTCATGGTGAGGGCATTGCTTCAGTAATTTCTTGAATCTTTCTCAGGCTTCGTAGAGCGACTCGTTATGCTATTGGATGAATGAGGTGATTTGGTTCCTCACTTGCACAATCTTTTCTAAGAGGTAGAAATCTTGTCATGAAGGCTGAGATGAGCTCATCCCATGTCTTGACTTCATCCTCCTCCAATGAACATAGCCAGTCCTTGGCTCCATCCCGAAGTGAAAATGGTAATAGGCGAAGTCTGACCGCATCGTCGGTGTGTCCATCGCATTTGAAGGTGTCACAGATTTCGATGAAGTTGATTAAGTGTTGGTTAGGATCTTCATGGGCAAGCCCGCCAAACTGGTTCTGATCTAGGTAACCTAGTATAGTTGGGTTCAGCTGGAACCTATTGGTGTTCACCTCTGGCATTGTTATGCCGGGGTTTTGGCCTACAACTATATGTCTGCAGAATTCTTCAAGCGCTCAAGTTGCATCAGGGTTGGCCACAATAAGTGGTATAACCTGATTGCCTTGGCCTCCAACGGGATTAGGTTGAGCCATCTCGATGTTGTTTGCCAAAGCTTGGGCTTGGATTCTACGGATTCTCTGCTCTTGCCTTCTCCTAAAGTCTCTTCTTCTTTGCAATTGGAACTGCGTATGCACCTCTTAAGCACAAGTTAAGGTTAGGCAACAGATCAAGGAAGGTTAAGTGAAAAATAAAACAAAAGGAAGAAAAGAAAAGAAGGAAAAAGTAAAATAAAATAAAATCCAAAAATTATAAATAGGGCTTGAAATAAGAATAACAAGGTTAAAGGCGCGAAAAATCAAAAGAGTCCACGTGAACGGCGCCAAAAACTTGATGTGAAGTGTGGGGTAAGCTAGAGACCATAGGTTAGGGCGTAAAGCCAGGGTCAAGCTTCTGTAAAAATTGTCTTCACTTCAAATTTTAATGTTTATAAACCTAGCACACTTCTCTCACCGCAAGTATAAGACAATCGTCGAGTACTTCAAGTATCGACCCATAGGGAAACTTTGTTTTCAAGCCTCTGCTTCAACTTTTCCTCAAGCAAGCTTGTGTTGGGGATTGACACTAGATTACAAGCCCAACATCAGAATAGGTGAGGGGTAATCAATTGAAAATAGAAATAAGTTTCTGTATTTTTAAAATAGAAAATGCAGAAGTTAATTGAAAGATAAATCTAATTATGGGAGGACACCAGAACCTTTGGTTCACCTCTGAATCTACGTGAATATCTAAAAAGTTGCTTAGGCCCTTACACCATGGGTCAAGTCAATCCCGCTCTCGTATTGATTGCTCTACCCTTCACCTTCCCGCTCTTGCAGTGAAGGCTCAATGCTTGACCTAATGCAATCTGGCCATAGTCACACTCTCTCTTAGGGAGGAGAGCTCGGTAAAATAATTAAATCTCGGTAAAAGAATTAAATCTTGATACCCAAGTGCCAGAAGAGTACTGCCTCTCAATGTGCACTAACCTCTTTTCCTAGGGGCCGGCCCTAAGGGTTCAGCTAGAGTACTCTCTTAGGTCGAAGCATAACCCGCTCTCGCGACGGTTATCTAATCAGCAAGCCCCCACTCTCGTGGCGTATGCTCGCAGGCCAACTAAGAGATAGTTCCCCAAGTCACCTATCAAGCCTCTCCATAGGTCAAGGCCATAACTCGGATCCCCTCTCTATCTAAATCTACAAGTCAATTCAAGAGTGTTGCTGCTCGCTCTGGGTCAAGATCTGAAGGTAGGGATCGACTCTCACCTAACCCCTATCTCAGAATGTATATACCAGATTAAGGTTCCCCCAAACTTCATCACTAGACTCTCGGCTCACTGTCTGAAGGTGGCAACACTATATGGCCCTTGCGGACAATGTGCATTTGGGAAGAATCAAGAGAACAACAGGAAAACACAAAACACAAACCATTAATCATAATTCATAGCACGAGATCAAGTAGGCAATATAGAAATGAAAACTTAAAACATTAGGCCAGATTAGATAAGAAACAAAGGTTTCCCTAGGATTCCAGCGATAAGAGTCTAGCTGGACATCCCAGGGTTAACAGATACAAGTACAAAATGAAGTTAAGCCAACATAGTTCTTGCTGGAATAAAAACTAAGTAAACACAAAAGAGATTAAAACTCCAACGTCCATCCTCCCTTTTCTCTCTACTCACCATCTCCTTTTAAACAATTTTCAGCCTTGCGTCCCAAGTTGTGCTCCAGGCTTTCGGTGAACATCCAGAACTGTCTTTGAAACCTCGACTCAGGGTGTTATGGCATGTAAGATCTCAGATGTTATGGCAGGTAAGATTTTGGATGTTATGGCAGGTAAAATCTTGACCTAGGCTGTTATGCCAAGTAAGATATGAGCTATTATGGAAGATAAGATCTCAGCCTGAGCTGTTATGGAAGGTAATATCTCGACTGTTATGGCAAGTAAGCCCTTGCTCCGCAAAAATCTGGGCTGATAGTTATCCTGGTCCCCAACTACAATAGAGAAACAAGGAATTTGTATTTCAGATGCTCCAAATGCATAAAACAGGGGAGTTAGTTATAATCCTTCTCAAATTCGTTCCAAATCCAAAATTCAAATATAAAGATGCTGAATATTTAAAATGTGGAAAATAAATATAAATAAGCAAATAACGTTTACAAAAATAGAGCTCCGGGCTAGCTTTTAAGAGGTTGGTTCCAATTTTTTGGGTATACCTTTTCTTGTCATCACACCTATATAGGGTTATCCATGGACTCCTTGAAATAGGATAGATTCTACCTCCATCCATTAACTTGATGACTTTCTTCTTTACTTGAGGTAATATGGTAGTTCTTTGAGCTCCAATGTGGGGACATTTTTGCTCACTTCTGCTGGCTCTAAATCCTCTTTGACTTCAACTTCAAAATTCACATCAGGATCTTTAGAATCTGGTTCTTTGGAAAAGTCTGCTATCAAAGGTATCAATAGAAAGCATGGAGAAAGCTTTGTAGGATGTTTTAGAGAGCGGGTCATGGTGAACCTTAAGTCTTCATTGTTAACTCTATGAGTCAACTTGCCTTATTGCACATCTATTGTTGTATTTTTTGTGGCCAGAATGGGTCTACCCAAGATAATAGGAGCCTCTTCATCATAGTCCATATCCATTACTATGAAGTCAGCTAGGAATACAACTTTGTCCACTACTTTTATTAGAACATCTTCTACTATTCCTCTGGGTTTCTTCGTAGACTGATCTACTAGCTATAGCAAGACATTGGACTCTTTGAGTTCTCCATATCCTGTCTTGAGAACTTGAGTTATCCATATCTCAAGGAAACTTTGGATCTTCAAGCTTCTTGTCGCTTCTAGAAGAAATCACCTTAGCCTCCTCCTTCGAATTTTTCTCAGTATTACTTTGAAAGGATCCTGGTGCTCCCCTTCCAATTATGTTTGCCAACTGACCAATTTGCACCTCAAGGTTGCGATTGATGCATTCTGATTCGCCACCTTGGTTTCTATAGCAGATATAAATTTAGTTAGTAGGTCTTCCATGTTATTCTTTGGTTCTATATGTGGGTGTTGGGAGCTCTGTGGACGAGAGTTAAATCTATTATTGTCTTGCCCCATGCTAGATTAGGATGATTCCTCCAACCTGGATCATAGTTGTTGCTGAACGGATTATTGTTCCTGGAGAAAGAACAAGCCACAAAACAGGCATTCTGAAACCATTTTGCTTCTACATTGTTTCCTTGGGGGCGTTCATTGTAGGAAAGACCCTCTCCACATAATTCACACTATTGAATAATGTGGGACATGAACAACTCAAATTTCTTGTTTAGTTACTCCAGCTGAACCACAATTTCATTGTTTACATTTTGCTCTACACTATTCATTCATCTTGTCCTTTGGTTTATGGACTTCCTATTTTCCGAAGAATTGAATGCTACATCCTCTATGATCTCATAAATTTTCTAAGGACTCATTTTCCAAGACTGAACCTCCGCTAGAGGAGTTCAACGTGTCCTTGTTTTCTTGGAAAAAACTCATTATATAAGTCTTCCCGAAATTGCCATAATGGTGTCTTTTGATCAGGGACTTTGACTAGTACTTCCTTGTATCTTTCTCATGTTTCATACAAAGTCTATCATCATCTTGTTTAAAAGACTTCAGCTCATTTCTCATCTTCACAACCTTCTAAAGTGGACAGAACTTGGTGATAAATTTGTCTATAAACTACTCCCAAGTTGTGACTGTTCCAATAGGTAGTGATGTTGTATTGTCTAGTATTTAATCAAAATCATATTCATGTACAAGTTTTCAAGGAGGGTTGTGACAGTGTATATGCGGGATAGTGATAACAATAGAAAATCAGTTTTAAAATCCTAGAACAACATAGCGATGATGCAAGTACACAACGATCGAAGGTGGTACTTAGGGTATCAAATCCATAGGGAAGCAAAAGCAATTATCAAGAAAAAACCACTAAAACCTAATCTAATTAACAAATATAAGAGAAATGATGGAAGTAAACTAAAGAGCAATCATCAGTGACAGCTATACCATTGCCTCAGAGGTCATTGCAGCTTGGCGGCGTTCGGGGACATAGGTTTTCTTGTGGAAGGTTGACTTTTCGAACGCCTATGACTCGATCTCGTGGCCTTTCATTTGGCATTCGCTACAGCTACGGGGCTTCCCTCAATAGTGGATCAGATGGATGAAGCGTTGCATCACCACTGCCTCATTCTCTGTCTTGGTCAACGGGCAACCATCGGGTGGATGGGTCCAGCCACAACGCGGGGTTCGATAGGGATGCCCTCTTGCGCCTATGCTATTTGTTTTGGTAGTCAATGGCCTATCCCGGAGCACATTTTCAGCTTGTAGAGCCGACATCATCAAGGGTTTTCACCGGCCAGAGACAGGGGCAACTTGGTCCCCTACTTCAGTATGCAGACAACACGTTATTCTTCATTAAGGGTTCAGTGATAGAGGCGCGGCGGACCGCAATCATGGTAGAGCTTTTTGGTGCGGCGGAAGGTCTACAAATAAACCATGCAAAATCATCGTTCATTCCTTTTGGCATGACGGCAGATGAGGCGGGCGATTGTAGCAGGGAGCTGCGGACCCCCATCGGTGCCCTACCGATCACCTATTTGGGGCTACCATTATCGGACCAACATATTGGCTCCCGGGGCTGGACGACAGTGATCGAGCGTATGGAGCACAGGCTACATGGGTGGAGTTCGAGGTTGTTATCTCGTGGGGGTCGTCTAGTCCTCCTGAAGGCGGTGCTATCTTCCCTCCCGATTTATTACATGTCTGTTTTGCGCATGCCAGCTCAGGTTGAGCATCGCTTGGACACACTGAGGAGCAGGTTTTTCTGGCGAGGTTGTGGCGTAGATCGATCTGGGATCCACCTGGTTGCTTGGAGGGAGATTTGCCGCCCCATATCAGAGGGGGGGCTTGGGGTGCGGAATCTTAGGTGGACCAACCGAGCTCTCCTTGCCCGTTGGGTGGGCCGGATTATGGGAGGAGGGGAGGAT
>LTAE01012206.1:4120-28253 GCA_001647135.1 Pontederia paniculata | reverse complement strand
GATGAGGGTGGCCAGGTTGATCACCATGCCGTCGACGCCCACGTCGCCGTTGGGCGCCACCAGAGGCGGGCTCTGCGGCCCGTAGACGGGCTGGTGGAACGGCCACGCGCAGTACCCGGGGCACTGAGCCGCGGAGTTGCCGACCCAGACGTAGGCGTACCGGCCGGCCTTGGTTTTCCCGGAGGACCCGTGCGTCCCGCAGCGGTTCATGCAGAAGCCCTCCACGGCGACGTCGTCGGCCGTTAACACCACGTTGATGGCGTAGCTGCGGCGGCCCTTGGCGGCCAGCTTGGCGAGGTCGGCGTCCGTGAGCGACTTGCCGAGGGAGTAGGACTCCTCGAGCACCTGGTCGCCGAGGGTGAGCCTGGGGAAAGGCGTCTTGGACGTGGCGTAGTACTTGGAGAGCGTCTTCCACCAGGTTGCCACGGAAGGCTCGTGCGCCGCGCCGGCGCCCTTGCGGGCGGAGGAGAGGGAGGTGACGAAGTCGGCGATGATGGCGCGCTGGGAGGCGGCGAACTTGCCATAGAAGATGAGGTTGACGGAGATGGGGCCGGCGAGGAGTGCGCCCTTGTGGTAGGTGAGCACGAGCGGCTGCTCCTCCACAAGACCGTCGGGGGTGGTTCTTGCTCCATAGGAGCAATGGAGGAGAAGCATAAGAGAGGCAAACAAGAAGCAAAGAGGAGCTTTTGAGACGGCCATTAGTGATCAGTAGCAGAACAGGAGAAGAGAGCAAGAACAGTGGACTTGGTCGAGACGAACTGAAGGTGGTGGTGGTGATTGAAGAGTGGAGTAAGTGGGGGTTTTATATAGCAGCAAAAGAGCATTATTAAGGAATTGAAAAAAAAAGGGTGAGTGTGGGGAACAGTTGTGGGCCCCGCATTGGATGCCTTGGAGCTAATAAAAAGAGGGTGGTTTGGGAATGGACACGGAACGGTCACTAAGCCCAGCTGGCACCATGCTGTAATATTTTAGATAAAGTATAATTTTCCTTTATGCCCCTCTGTGGCAGCCTCTCAGGGAACTTTCCATGGTGGAAGACTTGATGGAAGGTGGAGGGCATTTTGGGAAATAGATTTGGCGTCCTTCTCGAGGTGGTTTTAAATGGAGGAGGGACGTTGGAGGGATGAGAGAGAGAGAGAGAGGAGAGAGACAGGCTGGAGGGCGTATCCAGTGTGTGTGTGTGTTATATTTGGTATTGGATTTTGTGCGTGATGTGTTAGAGTTAGTTTACAGCTGGTGCATGGGAGGAGATCGGCGCGGACGCGTCGACTTGGTGGCCATGTCGTCATCTAACAACTCACGGCGAACTTGTGAAAACTATTGCTTAATGAGCTGCTGCTGCTGCTCACTTGAATACTTCGACCCGCTCTCAATGCGTCTGCTTCCAAATTGGAAGGTGTATAATTTTCCACAACTTGTATATGAGACAACTGGAATTTTCAAGTTTTTTTTTCTTTGTCTTTTTTCTCGGATTTGACTTTTTTTCTTAAGCTTATTTTATTTTCCTTAAAAAATTTAAATTTCACATTTTTTTCGTAGAGTATCCAAAGCTATTAGCATCAAATTAATTTGATGTTCGAACGGGAGCGATGAAGAATAAATCCTGACCAACTTGATGACTCTGAAGTTCAAATTCGAGATTATTACTTATTAGCTCACGATCTCTTAATCCGAGGTATAGATTCACTATTCATTTGTGTCGATCCAACTTAATTAAATTTTACATTTTATCAAGTCTTATGTATGAATATTTTTTTTCATAAAATTATATAAGAATATTGTGTTAATTAAGTTAATTGAGTCAAATGATTAACGATTCTGTATCCGTAAGAGATTGAGAGTTTATAATTTAAGTTTAAATTTCAAAATTTTTATTTTCATCAAAATTTACCTTGTCGGCCTCTGTCATAACATTAAATTATCTTGACATAAATTAATATGAAATAAATTTATAATTTTTGAAATTTCTATTGCATTTATTTTAGTAAGTGGTATTGTCAAACTTTTTTTTTGTTTAGTACCGGATTGGATCTTGGATAAAAGTCTAATTTTTTGTGCTAAATGCGCTCGCCATTCCGTCAAGTAGATGTGTGTGTATGTATATACGTATGACAACCCTATTAATCATGTACTGTTTCAACATTTAGTATAAGGAGCTAACTTGGCTTTGATAGTTGTGAAGGTACTGTTACTGTCGCGCCGAAAACAAGAGTATTGTGACTGTATCTACTATTTCTCTCTTTAGGATGAACTGTTAAAGCGAATGAATACTTATTGCTCATTGCCTATCTGCGTCTACCTATTTAACTATTTCGTAATTAGCTACGCGTGTCTTATTGTTCATATTTATCATCAATTCTAAGCTATCTGCGAACAAATTGATCGATCAAATTTTAATTACAAAAAATATTATCTTCAATTAATTTAATCTTTTTTTTCTGATTCCACTGATAACGATAAAGAAAAATCAAAGTACTTTTCATCAAACTTAGCTCATACTATCACAATTTTTTTTATCTAATATTATACTAAAAGAATCGTCATTTGTCAATCACCCCTCTCTTGTAATTTTTTTTATACTTCGCTCTTTCCATCCATCTACCAATTATATTTTCGTTTAGTTATATTTTATTGATTCGTGTAATGATATGTTTACCGTACATTATTCATATTTCCTGCTAATCATAAAACCCACATTTATTTATAATTTATCTTTCAGTTAAAGGTGATCAGTATCGATCGGGTCAGTTAATTAATAGTCCGACGAATTCGATTTATTCACTAAATCATTTTAGAAAAGACCTTGTCCATTATCCGGCTCAGATTTTTTGTTAACCACTAATTTTGATTCAATTCAATTAATTTACCAGATTGTCTAATTAGAATTATTAAATTTAAAATTTATTATTAAATTATTAAAACTTAGATTATATACACAAAATACAGAGTATTTCGAGCCAAATGTACATAAAATTTAACTACACATAAAATTATGCAAAATAAGCACATTAGAAAATATTTAAATTTTTCGTATAATAGTAAACCATTCATTAAGGAAACAATAGAAGATGTATTAAGAAAATAAAATAATTAAGTGCAAGGATTCCATAAGTATCATATAAAATATATTTATTAGTGCAAAATATATAATACTAATAATATTTTTTATTTGTTGGTTATTCCAATTTTTTATTGAAATCATGGTTCAAAATATTAGAATTGATAAAATTATTATCGCCGAATTCAAATAAATAAACTCAATTCGGTTAATAGTTAATAAACAAGTCGATTAATCGATTAATCGATTAATTCAGATAATCGATCAATTTTGTTCACCCTATTTCAGGAAAATTTCTTAGATCATTAATCCAACAACTTAGTTAATATGTTAATAATTATGCAGTTAAAAGTTATCAAATGCATTAAGGCCAGAAATAAAAAGTAATAAAAATTATTTTATGGAGATTAAAATAAGTATGATACAATATAATGCGAAGAGACCAACGAGTATATTGTATAATTCACATTGCATATAATGTCTAAATATTAAAGAGTACATTATCTTGAATAGAATTCACATTACACATAATTAGTACAAATAAAATGGTCATAGTCTTCAAAATATACCACACTTTAATGAAACTATTTCGAGATCATGTCATCACATGTTGAATAAGAAGAAAAGACGATTTCTAAATATTATTTTTGAATTACATTTTTGCTCAAGAATTCTAAGTTCTGCGTTTAATTTATTTATTTTTAATGATTTGACATGATCAAATTTAATATGATTGTTTTAATTTTTCAAAAACTTCAAGTCTTCAATAGTAGTTCCATGTTCTTCCCAAACCTTCTCACCCTTTTCCTCTGACTTGCAATTCATCCTCCTCTTCCTCCCAGCCTTCTCGCCCTTCTCTCGTTGTCATAGCCCCACGAACAAGTGCTTCTCATGGTCTATGGTATTGTTGAGCGTTGGCCCTCACACGTGTGGGTACAACTGATGCTTTCATACGGAGGCTAATCCTGACTTGTGCACATGCACAATCAAGTTGTAAAAACCTTGATTCTTCTAAAATAAATAATAATAATATGATAAAAACAAAGATGAGACAAGATAGTATATGAATAAAATTAGGAATAGATATGTACGTATGAGTTCGTGTCAAAATGTTAACACTATTTTTTTTTCTTATCAATTCAATGTTCCTTGTCTTATCCAAATGAATTTCTAAGGAACTCCCAATCACAATACAAGTTCATCTAAATAGTTTTAATCACATTCAAACTCTATATAGACTTCCCGTTCCTATATATCAGACTTTACCCCTCCTTTATTCTCAATACAGTCTCTCTCTCTCTCTCTCTCTCTCTCTCTCTCTCTCTCTCTCTGATCCTATGTATTAGAAGGGGATAACGAGGATCAACAACTATGAGGATGAAAAAAAAGAGGATTATTGCAAGAGAGGAGCAAATTAAGAGAATGATCTATTACAAAGAGGAAGAAGATAAATTGACTATAGACTAAAGAATGTAAATAAAGGGATCAACTTTAGGGATTCTCATATGTGTATGATAAAATTAAGGAATTTATGAATAAGATTGATGATTGTTGTTGTCTTTATATTGAAGTACCAAATAGTTAATAGTATTTATGCCCTAATCGACATTGGGATGAAGATGAGAATTGTATATGTGTTGTTTGTAACATGGATCATGTTAATCGGAGAAAAAATCACATAATACAAAACCTACCCAAGGAAATGAGTAGTGTTGCCCTTAACGAGACTACATTTGTCAGATTGAAGATGATACAATGTGAACCAAATTTCAAAACCTAGAAATGGACTGCATCACCTTGACACATGGACAAAGTTGCATGGTTGATTCTAATATGAATTATAATCAAAATAATGAGATGTCGACCGTGTCATCTTAAAGAGGACGCGTCAAAATCGAAGTCAATCGAGAGAAAGTATAAAAGGCACTAATGCAGGTCGTGTCGGAGACCAACACAGATCACGTTAACCACATCATAGAACTTGGACCGTGTATGGTCATGACGTAAAATGGATCGTGTTGTATCCACATGCAACATGTGTCCTATCAAATTGACCCAAAAGTAGAAAAATAAATTGTGTCTATTCCCGACGTAGACCATGTTTCCCTCATTGATAATAAATAAAAATTGTTTGATTATGCTTTTATTGCACGTGTTTATTTGATGATTGGCTATAATATAGAGGTTATGTCCAATTGATAATAGGTTTTAAAAAGAATAATGCATGTGCCTAAATTTATTCATTATGACATGATTTGGTTTCCGATGAATCATTAACGTATATCTCAAACGTGAGGTAATTAGGTTCCTTCATGAACAACTGTCCATGAGTTTCTTTAGGAACAATTATCAATTCATTCGAGAATTATTGCTTATTGATTCTCAAATCTAGCTAGCATTAACGAATCAAAATTAAAATAAACAATCTTCATGATTGATAAAGGCTCACTATTGATTGCAATGATTGAATAACTTGGTATAATATAAATAAAAAAAGAATGAAGTGACCCAAAGTAAATTATTGACTGGGTTTGAATATATTGAATACTGATGATAATAGACATCATGCTATTATGGTACAATTGATGTCCTCATCATAGATGGATCCATGATAATAAAAAAGAAGATGCAAAATAAAAGATTGAATTGGGCAATAATATATTGAACACGAACAAAGGACATTGCCTTATCATAATGCAATTGATGTTCTTGCAAGAGATTAATTAATGACAACGAAAAAAAATAAATCTACTCTTTATGGTTATGACCTTATGGTATGACATGTTTTTCCTATTTCTATCTTCATATATATTTTATCTTATTGTTATGAATTATACATATTGGATTTCATAGCTCATGGGAGGATCGTCTCGCTTGCATTTTTATCCTTCAGGTAAATAGATCTAAATAGATGATGATATTATATCGTAGTGTGTTGATGTTCATGATGAGATGACTTACACATTACATATATCTTGATTATATTTGAATATTGACTTTCTCAATGATATAGTAATGATGCTTAGTTTTAGAAGGGTATTCTTTTACATAACAACATGTGCTTTTAGGGCATTACGTAAGTGCTCATTCTCGCATACGCATGAATCTTGGTTTCACGGGCGAGCTTGCACGCTAACGAGCGCACACACACACAAGACACAAAAGAGAGGAAAATAAAAAGAAGTCATTGCTCAACTATTATTTTTTTGACGGGTAAAATAATACATAAATAGAGAAAAAATAGTTTAAATGTTATACTTAACGAATTTGGATGGGAAGAGCAAAATATCGAAATACGAAAGTTCAGTAGGGTGCTTGATATTTTTTTAATGGGTTTAATGGAGGTGAAACACCCCTTAAGGTGTTTCACCATGAAACATCCACGTGATCGACCGTCTATTTTTGAATATATGGTTTAGATTAAAAATAACTTAAAACCACCTAACTAAAATAACATAACCACTTTCTCTCTCCTCTTTTAATCTAAACCACATATTCAAAAATAGACGGTCGATCACGTGGGTGTTTCACGGTGAAACACATGGAGGGGTGTTTCACCTCCATTAAACCCTTTTTTAATACAATATTAAATATAAAAAAATCATGATAGTCGAAAGTTCAAGGGGGTAAATTCTAAGTTCTATTACTCTTACCTTCTTTAGCAATTATCACCGTATATGCAATAATTGCTCGCCACTGTTCAACAGTTTCTTTATTACATGCAGCAGTTAAAATGATAATCCGATTATTAAATGAAACGAACAAATATATCTTCCGGAGATAACATCATTTTAGTCTCTCCGTGACCACTTTATTTGTACTTTGTTTTTTTTTTACAAAGTTCACGTTGATGTTTCTCATTGTGATGTCAAAATGACCTGCATTATCATTTATTTTTTTTACCGCAGATCGATCGCGTAAACTCAATTCGACTTTGTAAGTTGTAACATTTGACAGATGATCCCGTGCACACAACTGTACACAGCTACTGACTTCTCTGTCTGCTTATTGGATCCTATCTCCTCCTCTCCCCCATACATTGCATTACAAGTATTAAGGACATGCAACACACTTGTCTGCTGCCAGTTCCCAGCAAGCGGACAAGAATCTGCATGCCTCATGAACAGTGAAAAGTTTCGCTGCCAAACAAAATATAATCCGCCATTTCTCCACTATTATACACAATTATTGTCATTTTTCTCTCTCTCTCTCCCTCTCTTTCTTCTTGGACTTATTGGCTGCAACTATTATATAATTGAGAGAGAGAGGAAGAGAGAGTTGGATTCTGTAGCTGTCCTCTCTGATATTAATAATGTCAAAGAAGGGAGAGAGCCGTGCGTGTCTCCTTCTCTCTCTCCCTCTGTTGAGGGTGCAGCGGCGTGTCTCATGGATGTCTATGGCAGCTTATGCTTCGCCATCTGGGGTCACGCTGATAAGGCAAAACCAGGCAGCGCGCCGTGGATCCCCATAGTATTATATCTTTTGCTTCGCACGAGCGCCCGCTTTGAGTAAAGTTAACCCTTTTTTTCTTTAAATTAGGATTTGATTTTTTTTCAGTTGCCATTATTCATAAATTAGATTCAATTTATTGTAGTCTCGACTAATTTAATATCGTCCTAAGTCACGTGCCTCAGTGTAATATGTGAGACTATTAGTAAGAATTTTTTGTGTGTTCATAGAGACTATATCTGCTTAAGCAAGAATGAGTCGTTTATCACTTCACCTCAATACTCGTTGATGGTATAAATTTTTGTGTATTATATATAATCAGGAGCGAACTCACATATATATTGGGAGGGCCACGATCTTCCAAACTTTTCGACGTATATATATATATATATAAATTATGTAGTAGCAAATACTTTTAGTTTATATTTAAAGATCTTGAGTTCAAATTTTATTGATATCTTTTATTATTTCGGCCCCTCAAATTTTAATAGTTTGTTTTTATATATTTTGGTCATTCTTATCTTTTATTTATGAGTCCCCCTCCCTATAATTTTTTCATTCTTTGATTGGATGTTTTACACACACACTCTCACTATATATATATATATATATATATATATATGGATAATGGTGGTGTAAACCCAAATTGTGTAAACCCATGTAAACTCATATGTTTTGGATAAAAAAAATTAAATTTTTTACTTCAAATTTTCTCGCAAAAAAATTATGTTACCCAAAACATATGAATTTATATGAGTTTACACCACCATTTATTCCATATATATATACCCGTACACACGCCTAACATTAAAATCAATTATATATTGGGATGGGTGATTTTGAAATGAAAATGATACCATTTTTTTGAAAACCCTAAATTAAAAAAAAAATCGCAATTATATTGTTATATGCATCTCGTTTTTCATTTTCCAATAATTATTGTACCTTAATATCATTATGATCATAAGTTAAAGAATTAAGATAACTAACAAGATTGGTCTTTGGAGTCTACGGGACAGGTTTGCTAATGATATTAGAAGGACGAGTCATCTCGACCGATGTCTATATTGTGTTAGCTGATGGGCAGATACGAGGTACCTGTGACTCCAATTATTGAACGAGTCGCTCCGAAAATTTATACACTATAATGGAACCAAATAAAATGTTTGAACAAGAATCGTTCCTCTTGTCTTAAGAATAATTTTCGATTCCCGACAATATCATCCATAATGTACTATGCATTACGCGTAATAACAAATTTCTAAACAAACTAAAAAGTTAATTTGATATCAGGAAAAAAGTTTATTGATGAAAAGTTGGATTAACTAATAAGCATTTTTCAATCTCTTAAATATATTTTAATTTTAAATTTATGTATATGTGAAAAAAATTTAGTTGAAAATTTTATCCATCATAAAAAGTCATGTCATTGAAAACTATATAAAGAAGAGTTGGGATAAAATGTTGAACATTTTGGTGATAATTTTTTTTGTAATCTTCAAATTATATTTAGGATTTTCTGAATTTTTTTTAAAAAAATGAATATATATTTAATTAACATTTTACATTAAAATAATATTTTTTATTCTATAAATATATATATATATAATTACCCAATTAACAAAATACACATTAACTAAAGTTATATAAGGTACGACACATATCAAGATATAAAACCTTATTATTTTTATCAACTTATAAAATAAAATATCATAATAAATATAAAGTTATTAATAATCTAGAGCTTCAAAAAATTGATAACTTTCTTACTTTAAAATAATTCAAAACTTAATCGGTTGAGTTTTTATCATCTAAAATCATCTACACACAATGTGACAATGACATGTTATTTTATCTTTTTTCCATTTTTATCTGTAAAGAACAAAATTAAAATGAAGGCGTCCAGAAACTAGAGTTCGCAAAAAAATGTTTGCATTCTATATTGTAAAAAGATAATTAAAATCGTGTTTAGTTAGAAAAATATATATAAAAACTTCTATAATAATAATTATTATATAAACTTGTTCAACTAGTTAACTATTCAAACTTTGGGATGAGAGGACAAAAAATATTTAAATTCTTACTCTCCCGATTATATTTGAAATCATAACAATTTTGGAGGGATTTTAATTATGCGATGGCATATCTGATATAAAATTCACAAAAAAAAAGTTACTTCATTTGAATATTTACTTAGGATACATTTAGATAGAGGAGAGAAATAAAAGAAAGAGAAGAAGATAATGAGAGGAAAGAGAATACGGAGTAAAACTATTTATCTTTTATTCAATCTTAATTTAAAAATAATAATTTTTAATTAGTTAAGAAAAAAGAAAATTTTTTCTTCAAAATATTTATTATGCAGACAAAAATTAATTTTTATCTTTTCTTACATTAATTTTCTTCCCTCTCGATTCAAATACACCTTTAAGAAAACTCATATATCGTAAAAAATTAAGAAAAACTCAACAATTCCTTCATTAAGTACTTGAGATTTTGATTTTCTCTTCTAAGACAATTTTTTTATATTAGCTCAGTTGTATTCTTTTGTAACTGATTTTTCTAAAAAAAATAGTTTCTTTTAATTAGCTTGTGAATTAAAATTTGAAATGAAAACATTTTAAAATTTTAAGTCACAAGAGATTTACCTCTTTATGTTTTCCATTCAAAATTGAATCATTAAAATCTACAACTAACAAAAGTTTGATTGACACCCCTAATAACAAGAGTGTGTCATGAGTTAAATGACGACAGAGCTAGTAGCTTCGAGTTCGAGTTCTGAAGTCATTAAATTTGATCAGAATAACAACTATTTTTGTTTATCATTTTCGACTCCGAATTAATCAAGTACTAGTAGTCCTGAATATGAGGAGCCTAGAGATAATTAAAAAAAATAGTTATTTTCGTTAACACCTCTTGCACTATAACTTTTTTTCACAAATAATCCCAAACTATAATTTTACTAATTTTAGTTCCTAAACTATTCTCATTTTGACATTTTAGTCCTAACATTTGATTTTATTATTTTTTCTATTAAAGTTAAATTTTTATCTTTGTTAAATAACATTTGTACTCTTATGTTAAAGTTTAAAATAATTTTTTATCTTTTATTACTTATTTTGTCAATCTAAAAAAGAATTAGCAAAAAAGTATACGTGTTTTAAACTAATAAATAATAAAAGATAAAAAATATTTTAAACTTTTATGTAAGGGTACAAGTGTCAATTAACATATTAAAAAAAATTAATTTTAACAAAAAAATTGACAGAGAATTAAAATGTCAAAGCAAAAATATGTTGAAAATTAAAATTGGTAAAATTTTAGTTTAGAATTATTTGCGAAAAAAAATTATAATACACGGCGTGTTAAAGGAAATAACCCAACAAAAATTCAGCACCTACAGATTCTAAAAAAAACTGAACTAAGATAAAAACGGGAGATAACTTTTCTAGGTTTCAATTTTAAAAGAAAAGACCAAGGCCACGTATCATTCAAACAGGTGATAATTGTGTATGAATAATTGAATGCACATCTTCCAAAACAACTATATCTAAACCGCGGCTTAGCCGTTAATAGTTTACACAGACTTGGACCTACTCATTGTACACTGCAAACGATAGCACTAAGCACACAAACGGGTCGGGAGCCAAAAAATTTTTTTTGTAATTTCAAAATTTAGAACGAAGGTTTTAGGAAATTATTAGTCTCGGATTAATTTTAGAAATTAGAAGAATATTATTTATTCGATAGTTTGATTATAAGATATTAATATTTTTGGACATTCGGACTGAATAAAATTTTTCAGAATGGATATTTAATTTATGTAATTCAAAATTAATTTGCTAATCCATTTTTATGACTAAACCAATCAAACTTTGGTTCAAGGCTTCAAAATTATCAGGGCATCACCAAATCTTTCAAGTTTCAACTGTCCAGCTAACAACCTGATAGGCTCCAATGTCCAAGAAAAGCCAGCTCGAATTTTTGAGGCTAGCTTTTGTTGTGTATTCCTCACTGCCCAATGCTCTAAGCAATGTTATCATAATCGAATCAAACGATTAACTGAATCATGGTTGAATCGATTCGATTAAATTCAATTAAGTTGAACCAAATTTTATTAAAATAATATTATTTATAATATTTTATGATATATAACACAATTAATATTATATGTTATATAAAATATTTGATAATAATTAATTGATAATTGGATATACTTTAAAATATTATTTATTATATATTTAAAATATGACGCTTATTTAAAATAATGATAATTAATAAATTATTATTATATTTTATTTATTATGTGATAGTAATTTGATATTAATTTATTTTATTCTGACTTACTCGATCATTTTATTTTATTATTTTCGATTTTCATCTTCTTTCCCTCTATTTCTATTAATTCTCTTATATTTTGTCATTTCGTTTTCATTTTGCCTAATGTTATTTTTTTAAAATATCTTCTATTTATTTCAATACTTTGTGNTTCAATACTTTGTGTCCTTGATTTGAGTTGAATCATTTTTTTAAAAAAAATACATATATTAAAGAAATTAATGCTTAATGCATGAAATGATATATTATTATTTAAATAATACTAATAATGTTATATTAATTATTTTATCTCAAATTATTGCTAACTTTTCTTGAACCTCTTTTTTGTTTCTATTTCTTTTTCTTATTTACTCTCTTTCTATTTATTTCCTATTTTCAATTTTGTTGTTGACAAATATTTTCCTTTTATAATATTTAATATTTACCTAAAATATATTTTGTTTGATATTTTTACTATACTAATAATGACATATTAATTATTTTAATGCAAATTATATTCAATTTCCTATTATTTTAGTTAACTTTTAATTATTACTAAATCTTTCCTTTTTTTAATTTCCATTTTTTCAATTTATTCATTTTCCTCCCATATTTGTTATTGTTTCCAATCTTATTTTTAGTAATTGTTTTCAAATACTTTCCCTTTATACATATTTTGCTTCCATTTTTGTAATTTTTTTTCCTTTTGATTATTTTTTTTACAAATTTGAAGTTGGACCCGATTTTAGACCGGTTCGTCGGTTTTATCCGGTTCAAACCGGTTTTATTCTGTTCAACGTCATTTCCGAGTTTGCACTAAAATCGGATCGGTCCAGCGGCTGATTCACGGTTGAACCGGTTGAATAGGTCTATCCGGTCCGATTTTAATAACATTGGCTCCAAGCACACACATGGAAAACAATAAAATGATCTATGATTCACGAATAAAATGGAAAAAAACTAAAATATTTTAAAAGAATATTAACATATAATAGGATAAAAAATTCTCTTTACGAATATTACTATAGAAATAACAAAATCAGTATTCTTTTAATCATTATAAAAGAATATCTACTTTTATCATTAGCAATAATAATGCATTCACTTTTTTCAATCATTTTTCTTTTTATATTATTTTCTGTTAGCTCATTCAAACACAATAGTGTTTTTTTAATTATTTTTAAATAATTAAAAAAATAATAAAAGTAGTTGAATAATAACTTTTATCTCTTAAAAAATATACTCCAATCAAACATCACCTAGAAAGTAAACTACTAAGTTAATCAATTTTAATACTCCAACAAAATACAACATACAGAGCAAACAAACTACTAACTCTCAAAGAGTATTTCTATACCCTCTTAAGTTTTCTCGTAAAAAGACTTTCTAATTATTCACAATGACAATTCTTATAATTTGATTAATTTGTTAAAGCAATTTAATTATATAAGTATTAAAAAAATTAAAAACATGAATTAAAAGATTTTTTTTTCAACTCCCACAAGTCACAATAGAAAAGAAAAGTATGTCCACTTCAAAAGCTGTCTCCCGTTGACTCAATTCTCTCCACAGCCTTAGGAAGCTAACTCGAACCCTCCTTTCCATTTCCCCTTCGTATTCTATACCCATCAACTCTTCACTGCCCACTATATAAACTCCATGTCCTCCCCCATGACCTCTCCATTCAAACGTTCTCTCCATCTCCAAACCAAAGCCTCTCTTGTCCCTCATACACTTTGAGCACAAAAATGGCTTCTCCTCTCCATGGAGCTTGTCGCACTAGTCTTGTTCTTCTGCTATCTCTTGTCAGCTTCGCCCAAGTGAGCCTGTGCTCCAGAAACCCAGACATATTGGTCCCTCCGTCGCCGTCTAATGGCGATCTGCTAACGTACCACAATGGCGAGGTGCTGCAAGGTGACATCCCCGTCTCCATAATGTGGTACGGCTCGTTCACCCCTGCGCAGAAGTCCATCGTCTCGGACTTCCTCCTGTCCCTCGCGCCGACGCGGAAAAGCCACCCGCAGGTCGCAGCTCCTTCCGTGCCTCAGTGGTGGAACACCGTCAACCAGGTCTACTTGTCCAAGACCGGGAAGAACACCAAGACGGCCAACGTCCTGTTGGCCGGCCAAGTTTCCGACGAGAGCTGTTCCTTGGGGAAATCCCTCAAGGCGGCCCAAATCTCCCAGCTGGCGGCGAAGGCCGCGCCGAAGAAGGGCGGGATCGCGGTCGTGTTCACGGCGGAGGACGTGGCGGTCGAGGGCTTCTGCATGAGCCGGTGCGGNCTCTGTTCATTGATGGTTAAAAAGCAAATTAATTAATTTAGGTGTTAACTCAAGAAGATCCTTTTGATTCTCTCAAATTTCGTAGATGATATATAAAATTAATTTTGAAAATTTAGAGATTTCATTAGACAATGATTCATTCACAGATTTTTATGATTCCACCATAAAAAAAATATAATCCATAAATAAGTTCGTGAACAAATATTTACAAATATTTATATGAAAATTTAAGTTAAGAAAAGTAAATAAAAATGAACGAACCGCATTAAAAATAAGGCATCGTTTCTTATCATCTTACTTTAAAATTTATAATTTTTTTTATAAGCACTTCATACTTTATACGAATAAGAAATAAAAGTACTTCATACTTTATACGAATAAGAAATAAAAGTCGGAACTCTCATCGTCATAAATAGATTGTCATCTAAAATGATAAAAAATAATCGAGATGAAATAAAATAAAAAATATATTTTTTTTATCAAATTTAATATGTATCCTGCAGAAGTGAATTAAACATATTATTATTATTATTATTATTATTCAAATAAGAATAGCACACTTTAGAAGGAAAACAACTTGCCAGATAAAGAAAGAAAGAACCCTTGACCCAAAAAAAAAAAAAGAAAAAGAAAGAAGGAAAAGTATGCCCGCTAGGCACTACTAAAAGCTGTCTCCAGTGGACTCTTTTTTCTCCACAGCCTCAGGAAACTAACTCGAAGTCTCCGTTCCATTTCCCCTTATATTCTATACATTCTCCCATGGACTCTTCCATTGCCTACTATATAAACCCCCCTGCCCTCTCCATGAGCTCCTCACACACATCTCTCACTGCCTCCAAACACACAAGCAGCTCTCTGCTCTTATTCCACTGCATTTCTCAAATTTATGGCTTCCCTTCACAGTGGTTGCACTGCCCTTCTTCTACTTCTGGCCCTTGTGATCAGCTTAGGCCAGTTCAGCTTATGCTCAAGAAACCCAGCCACAATGGTCCCGCAGCCATCGAATGGCGACCTGCTCACGTACCACAATGGCGACGTGCTGCGAGGTGACATCCCCGTGTCCCTCATGTGGTACGGCTCCTTCACCCCCGCGCAGAAGTCCATCATCTCGGACTTCCTCCTCTCCCTCGCGCCGTCGCGGAAGAGCCAACATGTACAGGTCGCAAGTCCTTCGGTGCCTCAATGGTGGAGCACCATCAACCAGGTCTACTTGTCCAAGGCTGGGAAGAACACCAAGACCGCCAACGTCCTCTTGGCCGGCCAAGCCTCCGACGAGAGCTGCTCCTTGGGGAAGTCCCTCAAAGCCGCTCAAATCGCCCAGCTGGCGGCAATGGCGGGGCCGAAGAAGGGCGGGATCGCGATCGTGCTCACGGCACAGGACGTGGCCGTCGAGGGCTTCTGCATGAGCCGGTGCGGCCTCCACGCCGCCGACAGGAAGGCCCGGTCGGTCTACGTCTGGGTCGGCAACTCTGCGACGCAGTGCCCCGGCATGTGCGCGTGGCCGTTCCACCAGCCGGTGTACGGGCCGCAGACCGCGCCGCTGGTGGCGCCCAACGGCGACGTGGGCGTTGACGGGATGGTGATGAACTTGGCGAGCCTGATGGCCGGCGCGGTGACGAACCCGTTCGGCGACGGGTTCTTCCAGGGGCCGAAGGAGGCGCCGCTGGAGGCCGCGTCCGCGTGCCCCGGCGTGTACGGGAAGGGCGCGTACCCGGGCTACGCCGGCGACCTGCTGATGGACTCGGCGACGGGGGCGAGCTACAACGCCAATGGCGTGAACGGGAGGAAGTACTTGGTCCCGGCGCTGTTTGACCCCTCCACGTCGACGTGCTCCACCTTGGTTTAGTAATAACCCACCGATGGATCATATGTTTTGGATGTACATATATATAAAATATTATATACATGCTCTACACTTTGTAATTCTTTCGTTCGTTTGCCCTTTTGTTCCAATAAAATAAATAAATCACGCTAAATTTCATTATTAACAGATTACGTTTGTTACTAAGTTTACCTTTTTTTAATGAATATAAATTAAAGATAGATGACCTAAAATAAAATGTATCCTGCCTCATATTTTATGTTTCGTTTTTTTTTAAATAGATGAAACATAAAATTAAGGAGGCATTTACTTAATTGTTTATGAATATTATCTAATAATTTATATTAAATAACAAAATTATCATTATTTATTAGATTATTAGAAATATGAATTACCCTGTCAATCATAAATAACTAAATCAATCAATAAAAAGGTATTACTAGATAATATATGTTTTTCTATCGAAACATTTTTGTAAATATTATCATGTTAAAAGTCCGTAATATTAAATTGAAATTTCCGTCTGAAAATTTGTTCAGCCTTTAAAATGGAAATGATATGAAAAAGGAGACCTATTAGAAGGTTTAGATAAATAAATTTCTTGACTATTTTGTGATAAAAATAATTAAAAAAAATGTTTTTCACTTATAATCGAAAATGTTAATTTTTTTATTTCTCTATTTGAAATTTAATCATCTATTAATCAACTCGGTATAAATGGATTACGAGAGAAGAATGGGCGAAGGCATGGGCTGCTTCCCACGTCACTTGTTCGAGGTTGCGGTGTGATTGTGGCATGGGACGAGATGGGGAATGGGCACTTGAACCACTTTTGAGTGCACAATATGTTGAAAGAAAGTTACGTGTAATATAAACCTGAAAGGCACATAAAAGGTTAATTATTTATATTTTTTTTAAAATAATTTAATTAGTAACGAACTTTAATTATGAAAAATAAATACAGTGAAAATCGAGCAAACCTTAGCATCGGCATGGACGATAAAATGAGTTAGACTAAGCGTTGTTCATATGTGAAAATCATTATTAAAAATGTGAGATAGCTCAATTTTTTGAAACATTTGATTAGTTTAGATTAAATATATAAGCAAGTTGACAAAAGTTTAAAAATATACAAACATCAAATATAACTTAAAACTTTTAAGTTAGATTGTTACCTTATCTAAATTAATGCATATCTCCATTGAAAAGTTATTAATGACGAATTAAGTTAACTTATTATTTATCTTTTCTCGAGATATATATATATATATATATATATATATATATATATATTAACGAAAATCGTGTCTTCTATTTCTTGGATCATTTAATTTAAAATATGTAGTTATAGAGTTTAATGATGGTGCACTCGAATACACCATGTATCATATATGTCAAATCATTAAATCTGAGATCTATAATTGATCTATTTAAAATTTTTATGTTCTCTTTATTTTTTTAACCATAAATATTAGATCCAATAATTTAATAAATAGGATATATGGTATACCCGAGTATACTATAATTAAATTATTAGAAAATATAATTTATTTAACTTATTTTTTTTCAACCACATCTTTTAAATCTAACGGATGTACTATATTTAAGTATACCTCTCAGCTTATATATATAGTTTATAATTTCCATTAAATATTTATTTGGCCAAATGAAGCAAATGTAAGTATATAATATACATATTCAATGTTAGATTTTGTCAAAAAAAAAGTGGCATTTTATGAGATAGGAGGAAAGAACACCAAGAAACCCGATGAACTTATTTATTCTAACAATGTTGTGTGCATGCATTTGTTTGGGCTTGTTGGATGGCCTCAAACTCGATGCAAGGGAATCTTGAAGCTTCCATCTTCCGAAGCTTTATCATGCGCCCATGCATTCTAACATAACATTATTGTTTGTGTTGATATTTATTTTCAAATGTCTTCTTTAAAATTACTAGTTACTGATTAATCTAATTTAATATGTTTAAATATCTTCGTGATTTCCACTTTTGGTTAGAAAAAAAATTAACTATCAAATCTTTTAATTTCGAAGCCCTCTTTTGATTCACACAATTAATGCCATTTTTATTATTTCTAAGCAAAAATGGCGAAGTATGTATAATAAAAAGCTAATGGTTGATCTTTTTTGAGAAAATATTAATTCTCTTATATTTGATAGAAGAAGTTCAACTTGCAGCAATTAAATTTTGATCGATTAAGAATTTAGAGTTAAAATAGCGAGAGATTATTTTCATGTCAAGTAATATGATTAGTTTTGATTTTTAAGTAAATAATATCTTTTTTAGTTACTTTTTAGTACAGAAAAAAATATAAAAATAGTTTTCCTTTAGACTTGTGTTCCTCGGGCAAATACAGTCTTAACCAATTAGATGGGAAAAAGTGTCCAATCAGTCGAGCAAAGAAAGGTTGACGTGGATTCGAAAGCTTCGTCATGCAAACGATAGTGAACGAAGGCAACATGCATGCAATTATTATTGATCAAACTAAAGAAGACGCTGCCCAATACGACCTATACACATGGACCAAACTTGATCTATACGTATGGACCAAACTTTTTTGTTAGAATTCTTACTCTCGAAATCAATTGCTTCCAAGGCACATCATCTTTTAGCTTGACCTAAAAAGAGTGATGGATCATGGAATTATGACTCCGTTCCTCATTGTTGATTTTTTAGAAAACTTGTTCATCCCATAAATAAGTTTGAAACCCATGCCAGCTGCCTTCACTACAATTACACACACACACACAGTGTAATGGGACCCTTTTATCTCGATAATTCTTGTGTGATAAATATTCGAGTAGGCCGAGACTTTATATAATTGGTAGGGTTTCTTTTGGCATATAGTTTTGCACTTAGAATATGTTCTTAAGATGCTATGCCCATATCACAATCATTAGGAGGAAGGCCCCAATACACCATTGTTTAAGGAACATCAGAAACTTGATTCAGTGCCTCAGCATTTGTAGCTTGATCTCCAACTGTTCAATTAATTAAGCAAGTTCAACTGCATAAGCATCTTATCATCCTATTGCTGTTGATAAGATCAACAACTAAATCATGGTATAATTGAGCCTTTCAAGCATAATTAGAATCAAAATGATGCTTGAAGTTGCCTTGTTGCTTTTGTGTGTTAGGTTTGGGATCACTTCTATTAAGAAATAGCAAGATCGGAACGCAGGAGGAATAATATCTCCTTCCAATGCTTTGATTCTCTAGATTAATTGTCTCTGAACAGGCCTTAAACATGAACAAAAACTATGTACCATCTGTCGGCAGAAACGCTACCACAGATGGATCAAGCTACTTTAAGTAGATTGGTCTCATGTATGTCCCTATGCAGTGGAAAACTGAAGCAACATAGTTAATCAATGTCCATGGTGAAGCCAGTTCAGCTTCTTGGGAGAAGTTGAAACAGATGAGGTCATGCATTCATCTACTGAGCAAGAATTCAAGTTTTCAAGGGTGACAACTGTAAATGAGTGCAGGCCAGAAGAATCTCTACCAAAAATGCAGACATGAATATGACTTAGAATACCTAGAAACTAAGTTTGAAGCCCTAGGCAATTGTCCATTTTGGCTTAATTGATACATCATCCACTACTGCCATGGTTCAATCCATTTAATATTTCAAATGCTTTATGTGAAAGTAAAGCTACAGGTTCCCTTTTAAAATTTGTGTCTAGCATTGTTGTTTGTTTATCACCTATAATTTGCATGTAATCCAGCACCAGTGTATCAAGCTAACAGTTGATCAACCTTGCTCATGATTCATGAATAGTGCTGTAGGATTCCACTCTCTATCCAAAGCTTCCTTGGGCATTAACCCAACAAATTAACAAAAGAATTCCCCACTAATCACAATTCACATGCTTTGTTTCAAGGAAGCACTTAGGTTGTATCATGCACACAGAACGATGAGTTTGTGTGTGTGTGTAGAGAGAGAGAGAGAGAGAGAGAGAGAGAGAGAGAGAGAGAGAGAGAGAGAGAGAGAGTCTTTTAGGAGGGACCCCAACCCAATACATGCAACCTACAGTTTCTCTTTCCTTTTTCTTGGTAGGATTCTTTATAAATCTTTCTTTAATTTATTGTTGCATCCAATGCAAATCAGACAGCTCAATCTGAAGGATATATAACATTTTGCAACAAACCAAGGAGCCAATGCAGAAGGTAAGATGCTCATGATCATACCTCACTCACTACCTTTTGGCCCACCCAAGTGTTAATTACAGATCTGAACTAACCATCCTATGATCCGATCATTCAAAATTCTACTCAGCTCATGCATGTAGCCATTTCCCTATATATAACTGTTCTTAGTCCAATTCAAGATAAACTTCTCCAGAGGCCAAAATGGCTTGGTTCCTTTCCTGCAAGGCTACTCATTTCCTTGTGCTTGTCCTTCTTGTGAGCTTGGCAGAGATCTGTGCAGGGTCTAGAAAGCTGAACTCTCTGTATCAGCCACCTCCAACGCTCCTCACATACCACAAGGGTTCTTTGCTCCAAGGGGGCATCCCTGTCTCTTTACTTTGGTATGGAAAGTTCACCTCAGCTCAGAAATCCATCATCTCTGACTTCTTCCTATCTCTCACTCCAGTAAAGCACCAGCATCAAACGAGCAGTAATGCCCCCTCAGTGTCCAAATGGTGGCGCACAGTAGACAACTTGGTAGTCAAGGCCGGCAAGAGGAGCACTCGCCTCTCCTTAGCCAACCAAGTATCTGATGAACACTATTCCATTGGAAAGCTACTTGACAAGTCCCAGCTGCCATTGTTAGCCTCGAGGACCAACTCTACGAGCTCAGGATTGGTCATAGTCCTGACTTCGGAAGACGTCGCACTCGATGGCTTCTGCATGCACTCATGCGGCTCTCACGGCCAGGTCGACGCCACCGCCGGACCAGCCTACATTTGGGTGGCAAATCCGGCGAGCCAATGCCCGGGGCAATGCGCATGGCCGTTCCACCAGCCCATGTACGGTCCCCAGAGCCCTCCCTTGGTCCCTCCGAACGGCGACGTGGGAGTCGACGGCATGATCATAAACATCGCCACGCTGCTGGCTGGGACCGTGACGAACCCTTTCGGTGACGGCTACTTCGAAGGTGACGCCGGCGCGCCGGTGGAGGTCGGCTCGGCCTGCACGGGGGTCTACGGGAAGGGCGCCTATCCGGGCTACGCCGGCCAACTGCTGGTGGACGGCACCACGGAGGCGAGCTATAACGTGGAGGGCGTGCACGGGAGGAAGTATCTGCTTCCTGCCGTGTTCGATCCTTCCACTTCTACTTGCTCCATTGTTGTGTAACGGGGGGATGATGCATTTGTAAAAGGGTGGTTTCCCTTGTACATAATTGCATGTAAATAAGCGAACTCCGTGCAAGTTTTAAATATTGTTATTAGGAAAATGTTGAGTTTGAAGCAAAAAAGCCTGTAAGAAAAATACAAATTTCTTATTTCAAACACAATTTTTTATGAGGGTAATGATATAATTAGTTCATTTTCTTTTTCTAATAGAAATAAAAAAAGAAAAAAAATAGAAATGACTCAACTGCCGCTCCCTTGGTGAGACCTGACTGAGCGCTAAAGAAGAGAAACAAAGATCCGAGGGAAGGAGACCTTGACACAACTAATAGTTGTGCACATCTCTCGAGAGGATTTTTTTACGGCAGTTCACTTTTTTTATATTTTTTTATAGATTTATTAGTGTGCACCTATGATAATAACTCATAATTGCATAAATATTTCATTCATTTTTTATTATTAATTTGTGTCATTTGGAATTGTTCGAACTCCACAAATAACTCGAGTGAGTTCAGAAGGCCCATTTCGATTGCACAAAAGAGAGCCCAAACTTATATACGGCCCACAAACTTGGTCATCCGCTGCCGGTTTTTTTCCCTCGTCCTTTCGAACAATGGCTTCCGCTTCTCTTGTCCTCTTTTCTTTCTTCTTCTTCTTCTCCTTCTCTGGACGTACTAATCTTCGACTGCGACGGCGTCATCCTCGAGTCGGAGCACCTCAATCTTCCCCCACTTCGCCGTCGGCTCCCCTCCGTTCTCGCCACAGCCTCTCTACTGGGGAGGACACCCGAGATGAGATGGTATGTACGGCTTTGGACCCCGTTATCTTCATGAAATTTTTTGGCTTCTTTCGTGTTCGATTTTATTTATCCATGCTGAATTTTGAATCCTGAGGGTTGTCTCGTAGGTATTTCAAGGAGAACGGTTCCCATTCTTCTACGGTCTTCAAGACTCCTCCATCCAGTGATTCGGATAGGGAGAAGTTGATCGATGTCGTACAGGTGATTCGAGATCCTTATTCTTGGAATTAATGTTTTTGGCCATCAGATGTCATATAAAAATGTTAACTTGGTGCTCACTTGCCTTTCTGCTGCTTATGGATTTTAGGGAAGGCTTTGATGCATCATAACTATGTTTTTGTCTTGTTCCTAAAGCCTACTAATCGGTATAATTGGTCATGATCTTGCAGCTTAGTGTAATTGATTGGAATGATGAGCTGTTGCATATGAGATGTTGTAGATAAACTTTGCAGAAATGATTGGACAATCTGTTAGAATAATGAAGAAAGTTGGTGCATTTAGGTCCAAAGTTTAAATGAAGTAAAATTTATTCATGTGATTTAAGTAAAATTCTCTGTTTTGTTATATTATTCTGCCAGATGAATTTGCTTTTCCTTTTTGAGCACTTAATCCCAGACAAACGATCCTTGGATCTCAAAGCCTCAAGTGTTCATAGTGGAATTTCACCACCACACCAACATATTGGTGGTCTTTAATTGTTGGCTTCTTTGCTGAGTGTTCTAATTGATCACTTAAAGAAACATGTGTTGTCTATGCAGGATTGGATGACTGAATGGTATATAGATGTAAATAAAGTCTGGCATAGTAAGTGCCTATACTTTTATAATTAGATAAATGTAACAAATTAATGATGCTTGATACTGTAATTAATTGCAATTGTTGGATATTTTTTGTTGAAAAAGGTGAAACCAAGATCTGGTGTAATAGGATTGATGGAGGATGCCAAGGGTGCAGTAATTAATCTTAGATCACAAACCATGTTTGCACTTCATACGAACTGGCATCGTTAGCCATTAGTATTACTTGTCTTTATTTTGATGTTTCTTTGACTTCACACACAATTTTATACTTATTTCTTTGTGTTTCTAATAAAATGTTTATAAGTGACCCAAATAGAATAAAAGTTATTATCGTTTGATGTGTAGGGTATAAAACTTGATGTTTTCTCAGCCCCAGCTAAGAGTTCAGTAATTCTGGCTTAGAAAATCTTATTGGATTAGAAAGCTGATGCAAAAAATCACACGCTAAAAACTCAGCAAGTATACTGGTCGCACAAGTAATAAAATGATGAGAAGAGTGTCAAACACACGAGGATTGATGAATTTTAAAATCTGAAATCTTGAAATTCGATTTAATCTTTGCAATGAATTTAGAAAGAGATAAGATAAGATAGAAAATAAGAAGAAAAGATAAAATATAAAAGAAAAGATTAAAAGATAAAAAAATTTAGTTTGTTAGGATTAAAATTCTGTTTGACCCCTATTATCTTCTAGATTTATTCAATTAAAGTGTTGAATATTAGATGGTGGAAGAATTAATTTAAATTTATAAGACTCCGGAAACGGATGACTTAACTATCTTAATCTTAAATTGAATCAGGAATAGGTGAAAACGTTAATCCTAAATCAATTAAAATCAAAATGCAGTAAAATCCAATACTAAATTGGTAGGCCTATCTCGAGTGAATAGCAACCCACAATTTATGAATTCTGGAAACAAATAGACATAAATCTTTCAACTTAAAATCCAAACACTTGAAAACGGCCGAAAAGAGATACACCAGGAAAACAGGCCGCGTCGCGTCAGAAAACGAACCCCGTCCGGGTAGATGAAAACACGACTTACAATAAAGAAAACATGTACGAAAACGATGGCGGAGAGGCAAAAAACGCCTGTGTTAGACGAACACGACCCGCTTTGCCTCAGCCGAAAACCGTAATTCGCAGAAATCCGAGAGAAAATTAATTAAGAGTAAATTATAAACAGTACCTTTCGATTAAAGTTAATAAAATATTCAATAAACTTGAAAAGTATCAAATCACAAACTAAATAAGGTATAACAGAAATTATTCCTAACAAAGATGAGAACG
>LTAE01012205.1:0-14148 GCA_001647135.1 Pontederia paniculata | reverse complement strand
CACGCCTTGAGAACTTCGGAGTTTCACTATCAAATCTTCTTTTCGAATAGAGAGAACAACCCTTTTATAACACTAGTCTTTTCTCCACTCTAGGTGTAAGACCACACCTCTGTTCACAATGAGTTTTCTCTCAAGATTACAAAGAAGGCTTCTCTCTCAATCTCTCTTACAATATAAACTCACTTTGAGAATAAGAGAAGGGGAGAAGAAATTTGCAAGTTTGTGCTCTAAGTGCTCTTTGAATGAACTTGGAAGTATGCAATTTGTAATCTCCAACTTGGTTACTATTTCAACCTTCTAAAAACTCTTATATAGCTTCATATCTTCAATATGGCTGTTATCCACCTTTTTCCCTTTGATAGGACATCAAAAATATGGATGTTGGAGTTTTCTGGTCGCCACCGGTCGATCGCTACATTTCAGCTGTCGACCGCTCTGACAAAAACTAGCCGTTCGCAGCTTCACCGGTCGACCGCTGCCCTAGAGCTGTCGATCGTTCCTCGCTCCAGAAGAAACTTTGGTTCTGTGTCCAAGAGCGGTCGACCGCTATGGTGGACCTGTCGATCGCTCTGACGAAAAACTATCCGTTTGTGGTAGACCGGTCAACCAGTGTCATGAGGCGGTCGACCGTTTCTCATTCTAGAGAACTGTGGTTCTGTGATGTGGAGCGGTCGACCGCTTAGATGGACCCGTCGACTGCTATATCTACCTGAGTGTTGCTCTTTTCATACTGGTCGACCGCTGCCCTGGAGCGAGCGATCACTTTGTCTGAAACTCCTTTTTTCTTTTATTTTAAAAGTTGTAAGCTGCACAACTTTGTACACAATTAAACAACTTTAATCACATACTTTTGCTATCATCAAAATACATGGAGTGGAACCTTTGAACCAAAAGATGCAACATGTCTTAAGCAATAATCCTAGAACTTCAAGCTTCGAGCCTAAAGATAGTCTAAAGCCAAGGAAAGAAGAAGATATTGCTGCAACAAATTTTGAAGAGGAAAATCATCAAAGGCATTTTAGTTTGCAATTATTATTATTTGTAATTTTCTTTCTCTAATTCTGAAGGGTGAACTCTTGTTGAATAATGTGATTTAGTTCTTCAATTGTTCTATGCACATGAATGTTGTGTTTTGCCTTTTTATAATTTCTCTAAGATTTTGAAACCTTGCTAGCATCTTGGAGAAGAATAGCGAGATCATAATTCTTTTTGAAACTCTAAAACTCATCTTGGAATTTCTATTCAAAGCATTGCATGTCATATCTGAGTAGCATCCTAGAGAGAAATGATCCACATATTAGGAGATACATTTTTATGTATCTTAATTTCAGTAGATAAGATTGACATCCTGGAGTGGAAAGGTCATGTCGATTTGGGTTAAGATAGTTGATGCATCATGAAATAGGACATCATAATTTGAGTAGATCCTATCCACTAAGAGATTTGATTGGACTAAAATTTAATAAATCTTTAGCGTAACTGAATTTCTCTAGATTTCATCTCATCTCATCATTATCCAGAGGTTGTTGTCATAAAACCCTTTTCTTTTCTTTTTCTTATTATTCTTATTTGTCTAAACTTTGTTGTCTCTTATTAGTTGGTGGGATTAGATAGATGAGTTAACATTCAATCCTCGTTGGAATCATACTCGACTCACCTCGAACTATTACGTGAAATGACTAGTGCACTTGCTGGAAATTTTATCCGCCTTAATAGCACGCATCATCATAACATCATGGAACATCCTCTTTTAAGCCCTATTATCATTTAAATCTAGGATTTTCATTTCTCATAACTATCAAACATCCATGTTAATAAAATACGTTTACTTTTTTTCAAGTGGCAAAAACATGACCCGTGTCCAAAACGATGATTCATTTTACCAAAACAACATGATCAATTTTCCTTAATCTTTTTTTCGCCAGAATACGACCCACGTCAGGAGCGAACATAGTCCATTTTTTGAGATCATTATCTTGTCAAGACATGGTCTGGGTTCAAGGTGACCAGACCCTCGTTCGCTCTAGACATGTCCCGTGTTTGAGGCAACACAACCCACATTAGCTCTATTTAGGTTAATGTTGACGCATCCGATTTAAGTTGACTCAGTCCGCATTTCTTTCTCTAGTTTTTTGTGCTAGTGATGTAGAGGGACATGACCCACGTCAAGGTGCGACGTAGTTTGTTTTTGTGCACTCCGAGATGATCCATCAATTGCTTCCTGCAACTACGGACACGATCTGCATCATGGTGCAACGCGACCCGTTTCCTCTACTCCGTCATCGTCCAAGGAGGACAAGACTCGTGCACATGGTGCGGCCATTTTGAAACTCGCCGAATGCGGTGCGTATCCTTCAAGACGCGGTCCGTATTCAATCCGCCATCTTTATCTTCTTCCCATGAGAATTCATTATTACTAATTATTTATACTTTCAAATAAAGCGTAATCATCATTTTTCTTTAGGTAAAACCGCTAATTTATCATGTTCATATGAAAATCTCTAAGGTTGATCATCCTAACTACATACCTGGTGTTGTTAATTTCCCTCGTTCTGCATTCCTTGACACTTGATCCTCCTTCATGATCTTCCTCTTCTTCGAATCCTTCAGGAAAGAGAAAGGGAGAGACTGTCCACTGCTTGGCTTGGGGAGAAAATAATGAGGGTCTCTCCTCTTTTAACCTCTATATATAGCAGTTTTACAAGTGTAATCCCAGTCCAATTCAACTTAATCTAGTCTTATTTCTAATTTATCTTCGAACTATTTTAATATCTATCTCAAAGTCTATCTCATAAAAAAATAACTATAATTTGTAAACGAAATTGAATTATGTTCCACAACACTTCTCGTGTTCCTTTCAAACATGATCCGCGTTGGCTGTTGTCAACCGTGTGGGAGAAACATGGCTCATGCCCTTTCCAGACACAGTTCGTGTTGAGACTTCCATTATCCATTCGGTTAGGCCTCATTTAGTTGTGTGCAACACGGCCCGCGTCCTAGTTAAACAAGGACCATGTTGAGCCTTTATTTTCTGATACGGTCTGTTTTCATCAGTTGCGTGTAACATAGCTCATCTCCTAGATGGACACGGCGTTTGACATCCTTTTCTTAATTATTTTAATTTAATTTTTTTGATATTACATAATAACCTCTTTAAAAATGAATTTGTCCTCGAATTCAGTTATACCATATATCTGTTTGTGGTCCATCTTTAATCTTATTAGTAAGGTTTCCATAGAGCTTGGATGCTCTCAACTTCATTTTGTTCTACTCCATGCTCATGTGGGGTTTGTTCCTCACAGTTAGCAGGAAACTTCGGAGTCATAAGTATTTACTATCAAGTTATAGTAATTGCAAATCACATTTAAACCTTAACCATTAAATTCTTTTATCTTTCCTCACGATAACCACCTGAGAACTTAACCTATACTCTTTTTGATGGCACGGTGACTCTTCATGATTCTTGCACATGGAATATACTTCTTTAGAGACAACTAACAAGTCAAGTGTCTCTCGTAAGGCTCTGATACCTTATTGTAACGCCACAAAAGCCGTACCTCGCAAAGTGGAAGCACACAAACTTGGAGACGCTACTACATTCCTTCTTTGACTTAACTTTTGATCAGTAGACTGATCTACACATTGTGTGGAAGCTTAATACTTTAAAATAAAAACTCTATTCAATAGTCTAGCCAAATAAAAATGCTCTGTTATATTTTTTCGAAATTAAAAGACATAACTAATAAAATAACTATGACTCATTCTAGACTCCTATCATGTGCAAGCCTTCATATCATGAACATATGCATGGGCGATGAAGCTCAATATGTATAAGAAACATTAAATAGAGAAGAATCATATGCACATATATCATAAGGGAACAATAATTATATTTCCTTGAACCTACCTTTCCACCTTCTCATTTACTTATTCTTTTACTTTAACATATCATTAGCTATTCACTTGCAAGAACTTCAGTTGCATTATTGTGATATCCATGATATAATTCATGTGACATTATAAATGTTATTTTTTTTTATTTTATGTGGTTAATATCTAATATGATATATGTGCTAAATTGGATGTTCTTCATATGCTGAAAATTAATGAAATTCGAATAAGGACATCAAAATTTGATTTTTAAAAAGTTTGAAATTTGGAGAAATAAAGTCCTGATAATTGTTCTCATTTGATAAAGTATACAAAATATGTTTTTTAGTAAACTTTAGGAGAAGTTTTAGTTAAATTAAATGAAGATGCAAAAATGAAAAATTTGTAAAACTATCAATTTTGTTTTCCGTACGAAATTTAGATTTTGATTCCTTTGAATTTTTTTTATAAATATTTTCTTTGAATCCAAATGGGGGGGGGTAGTTTTTTATTTACATGTAATGTCTTAAGTAAATGAATAAATTAGATAAATAATAGAAAATGTCAAACCATTTACTTCTGCTTATTTGCCCATCATCTCTCATGTCCGAAAACTAGAAGGAAAGCAAGAACAACTGCAGTCTTTAGCTCAACATCAACCTTAGAGGAAATTCTAGGGTGTTTGCAATAAGGCAAGTAGCTAACTCCTTTTCTATGGATTAGTCTACAAAATTTAGTCAAAACAAGGGTTTTATGGTTGTGAGGTAGCCATATGTACTATCAATCTCTAATAATTAAGGAACACAACAAAACCAACTTACCTATGTGTAGAACACACTTTAGCTGGAATGAAATCAAAGGCTGAAGCTTGCTAAATATGATTTATTACCTTTGACTCCTCCAAAATCATAAACCTCCTTTTGTTATATCTCTTTGAAGTATACTTTACATAGGCTTTGGAATGTTATGAGTAAATGATTATGACCCACTCTTGTTGTTTTCTAAATTGGTTGGTTTGAATTGTAAATTTTACAATAAATAGTATTCATAGATCGAGTTCAAGAATTTTTTTATGTCTCATACTAATGGAAGTCTACTTTCAGATCCAATTGGAATTATAATCATAGGCTATGTAAATTGTACATCTCATAGTCTATCAGGATTCTGAGATTAAACCAAACATAAGAAAATCTCTGAATTTTCTGAAACCTCCCTGGAATTAATAAAACTTTGATAGTTTTGTTCATCCTCTGAGTGTCTAGTTTTATTTAGAATTGGAATGACTTGATTAACAAATGTATTTCCTGAGTTATGAATTGAATATTCAACATCATTGATTCTGTCAGTACGAAAAAATGGAACATAACTATGTCATCTTTCTGAATTTACCATGGTCATTACAAATTAAGTTCAAATGCGATATTTATCTGAATAGAACATCCAAGAGTCTACTTTTTGATAATTGTTTTATTACCTGAATATATGGTGTTTCCTAATTGTAATGAATTTTATAACTAGCAATATTCTATAATGTATATGCTAATAATACAATCATAAGTGATATGTAATATGATGATATGAATATTGAAAGGATCATGTATCTACATTTTTATCATGCATTTGTCTTTCTTCTACCGAGTTGATATGTTTTCTATAGGGACAATATGAAATTACCTGAAAGAGGTGATATGATATCCTAAGGGATATTATATTCCTTGATATGGATAATATGATATCCTAAGGGGTTATATGATACCCCTGGTCAACTAGTGACATGACATGTTGCATACATGATTGCAGAAGCACATTACATGTGTTATGATATGTTATGAACATGTGATATGTTAATACGTATCATTTTATCCTATGATATGATACGCATGATAATGTTAAATGAAAATGTTTATATTATTTTTCTTGAAATGAGTAGATGATAAACCATTGACTATGAGTTTTCTACTTACTAAGTTGTGGTTTGCTCATAATGTGGTTCTTAATATTTTTCGAATCAGTAGATAAATGTTGTGGTCGTGCTTGTTGATCCTCTTTAGGGATTGAAGCACTTTTGGACGAGGTATAGATGAGACTTAGGTCTCTACTTTGGTCATTTTGTTAGGACGTATGATACTTCCTGATTTATAGCTTTTGTATAAGAATGTTAAATGTAAAGAAATATGTTGTATAATGTATATGTATGTGATAGTGTGGACTTTTTCTGAGATTAGTATAAATTGCTTGTGTTGTGATCACATTTATGAAAATATCATGTGATATATCAAATGAATGAGTTATGAAACGCTTCCGTGATATTTTGTTTGATCAACCATAATAGGTTGCAACTTACGGATCAAACCAAGGTTTGAACCTGGGTTGTAACAATTATAGCAGTACAATGCCCATACCTTCTCATTGATTGTGTTCTTGCCCAATTTAATCTTTTTCATAAGATATCATTAATTATTTAGTTGTAACAACCTCAGTTGCATTGCTATGATACAATGCTCATTCTTTTCTATTCAGTAGGTTCATGTCCACTTCATTCTTTTGCTTAGTACCCTTTTTTTTACATATTATCAAACTATTGTCCTAAGTTTTTAGTTATCACAATTAGTCATTAGGTAATTTTTAATGTGCATGAAGGTCATTGAGTTGTGACTCGTGCCATTAAGGCTAGTTAGGCCTGTAAAAATAGTAGCAAAAATCTCAAAGATATTGATAGTTGAACTTGAGGGAATGCAGTTACTTATTCACAGTAGGAACCTAGTTGAACCTGAAGGAACTCATTTTCAGTTGTTCCAGCAGGATCCCATTATCAAGAATACAGTTGAATATGAGGAACCACTTTGCAGCTATTCCTACAGGAACCCACCACGTCTGAGGTCCATGTTGATAATTCAACGAGAGCCAAATCATAACATCATGGATAAACTCAAGCACATCGAACATCATCTTTTAAACCTATTATTATTTAAATCTAGGGTTTTTGTTTCACATAACGGTCAAACATTCAGGTCAATAAAATATGTTTACTACTTTTCTGGTGGCGGGAACACGACCCACGTCCGAAATGGACACGGTTCGTTTTCCTCAGATGCGGTCTAGGTTCAGGATGACCCGACCCACGCTCGCTCTAGATACAACTTGTGTTTGAGGCAATGCAGTCTTCATCGGCACTTTTTAGGTTAATGTTGACTCAACCTGATCAGGGTTACTTGATCCATGTTTCCTGCTCCATTTTCTTTGTTGGTGACGTCGAGGAACACGTACTGTGTCAAGGTGCGACGTGGTCCATTTCTATGTGCTCCGATGTGATCCATTGATTGATTCTTGTAACTATGGAACAATATGCATTATGATGTGATGCAGCACGTATCCTTTACTCCATGTTGTCCAAGGAGAACATGACCCGTGCGTGGGGCGGGCCATTTTCGAACTCGCTGAACGCGGTCGTGTTCGGTCCATCATCTTCATCTTCTTCTCATGAGTAGTTCATTATTAATAATAATTTATACTTTAATAAACTGTAATTATCATTTTTCTTCAGGTAAAACCCCTAATTTTTCATGTTCATATAAAAATCTCTAAGGTTGATCCTCCTAACTACATTCTTGTGTGTCGTTAATTTCCCTCATTCCTCGTTCCTTGAAACTCGATCCTCCTTCACGATCTTCCTCCTCTTCGAATCTTTCAGGAGAGAGAAAGAGAGAGAGAGACCTTCTGGTGCTTGGGCTCGGGGAGAGAATAATGAGGGTCTCCCTTTTTTAACATATATTTATAGGTGGTTTTACACGGGCAATGCGGGTCCAACTCAACTTAATCTCTTCTTTTTTCTACTTTATCCTGAAACTAGTTTAATATCTATCTTATATTTAATTATAAAAAAATAATTATTATTTCTTATAAAACACTAATGTGCCACAACACGGCCCGTTTTCCTCTCGAACACGGTCTGTGTTGGCGGTTGTCAACTGTGTGGGAGCAACACGGCCCATGTCTTATCTTGGCATGGTCCATGTTGAGCCTTCCTTTACCCATTCGATTAGGTCTCGTTTAGTTGTGTGCAACATGGTCTGGGTCCTAGTCGGACAAGGTCCGTGTTGATCCTTTATTTTCTGATACAGTCTAATGTCATCTTTTTCTTAATTATTTTAATTTCTTAAAATTTTCTTTCTGTTAAAAGTACACTTGCTAATTTTTTTGTGATTGATCTTTTCGCATCAAGGCAATTCTCTCATGTAAAGCCCAATACGTAAGGCACACAAGCTATAACTTTTCATGATAAAATAAAGGGTGAGAAATAAGCTAGGATAATATTATTAGATATAGTCAAATAGCATAAATCCTCAATAATCAATGTAATGCAATGTATCATTTTTGTTTCCTTTCTATACCATATTATACAATACTTTGATTCTATTCTATGAAATTCTTTGGATCAATGCTTTGATTCTTTTCTATGCAATGCTCTGGACCAATGCTCTAGTTGCTTTCAATGCTCTAGATCAATGCTATAATCAATTCAATATTTTGGGCCATGTGGATTATCTTATTATCTTTCAATTATCCAATTAGTGACTTTGAAGGTTACTTGGAGGATGACTTTGGGGTGACTTTGAAAGGGGCTCATGAGCTCTTTAGAGGTTCTCCAGTAAAAGGTCAGTGGTGCAAAAACCACGACAAGGGACCACAAGGAGAAGGATTCTCAAAAATCCTCTTTTTTGCAAGGTAAGGAGAAGGTAAGACAACAAGAACTAAGTAGCAGTTGTTTTACTTAGTCCCCAACAATGCGATGGTATAACTTTGGCTCCCAAATTATTTAATGCATGACAACCTCATCATTTATTTAATGAATATGATTGACCCTTATCTTTTTCACATACCTTCAGGATGTAGACTTAAGCCACCATTCCAATTTGGTTTTCCTCTCCTTATGACTTCCCGCTAGGCGAGTGATGCGAAAAATGCGAACTCAGGCAAATACATGATAACAAGTGCAATAGTCGTTCAGGTAATAGAGTGTAAACTGTAAGAGTTGTCGATCCCATGAGGAACTAATGTAATTATCTAATCTCAGAGGTTAATAGGAGACAAACATAGGGTTATAGATTGATGGTTCATCAGAAATAGAATTAATTAAAATGATAAATTACAATGATTACTAGGGCCTAGATGAGAATAAAGATGACGAATAAAACTAATACGTTCTAACAAACATAATTATGCACAAGCTCTGCTCAAGGGTTGACTCTATAGATGGATTAGGAACACCTATTAATATGACCTTCCTTAACGGATAAATCAACTACCAAGATGACAACAATCTATCAAGTATTTCTTATTGGTTCTACTTTTCAGATTTTAATCCCAAAATGCAATCAAATGTCTTTCTAAACTATTAAATCACCTTTAACGGGTTAACCTAATAGACCACACACTACCTAGTCCTTAACGGATCACAATATCATGACATGAATTGTAAAAAAGATTGACCACACTACACAGTTAATGATCAAATGAATAAACTCAGAAAATTTAGGCAATGATATTCAGGAAAAGAGACAACTAGAATCTATAGTCAAAGGTATGAAAAAGTATACAAGTTCTGAACCTAATTAACAATTCTTTATAACTCAAAATCATCATAATATACACACAAATTATAGAACATGGTAAAGTTCATCCCAATAAGATATGGAACAAGAGAATACTCTTCTAGATGTTGAAAAGGTGAAGAGCAATCTCCTTAATGGGTGTATTGGTCTCGACTCCTCCTCAGCAATCTTTTGGAACAATTTTCTACTCTCCAACGTTCTAGCTCTGGTTGACGGCTCCTAGCATCCCTTCCTTAGGATGCAAACAAAATCTTTTATATCCTCTACAAAAATTAGGGTTTCCTAAGGTTAGATGATAGTTGCATGTGAATCCTTCGATCAAATCTGCTTCCCTATCAATGGTTAAAAATTCATCCAAATACTCGAAAATATATTGCCATTTAATATTTAAAGTCTCAGATCAAATATAAATCTTTCTGGCCGTCAAATCATATGAAATCTCGAACATAGAAATTTTTGAAACTTTATCATAGTCTGCGACAAAATTTCACAGTTTGTAAATATACATGTTTTAGTATTAGCTCAACTCATCACAGCCTGTGGTGAAATCTATCGCCCAGTAACATGTATGCTAGTTTGATGTCTTTGAATTCTTTCTTCTTCTTATGGCCCTGACATCCTTCACGACCCATAATGATCAACTTTGCAATTGGTGGTCGCCCCTATCAATGTCGTGACTTCCCATCACACTTTGTGAACTGCTTTGTCACGACCCCTAACATATTGTAACGACCTATTAGTATGTAGATAGTATGAATTACCGCCGTTGTAAAGGTCATTATAACACCATTGTGGTCGTGTTTCTTCCTTTACAGCCCGTAATGCATCATTACGGCCCGTAATAGTCTAGGTTGAAGTTGCATTGCCCCGTGTGAAGGTTGTAACGTTACGTAATGACTCGTGATGGTTCTGATTGCAGCTGATCTTACTTCATCACGGCCCGTGAAGAACCCTGAATGTTGACTCCCTCTTTGTGAATACTCTCTTCTGCGATGTTGGATTGATTTCAGCCATTCCTTAGCTTCTCCAAGTTATTTCCTACAAAATATACACCAATTAGAGTAGATTTTGGACTTGAAACAATATTAACAAATAAAGAACTAAATGGATGCATGCCATGTTAAAATAACTCATAATCATGCCTAATGTATGCCCTAAAATATGTTGTGTAATGCATGCATCAAACTCTCCCAAGATTGGATGTTTGCTTGTCCTAAAGCAATCAAAGCAAAACTCAGAATATAAAAGGGTTCAATCATTGCGTCCATCATGCAAAACAACTACCTTTCCTATGTATTAATTTATACAATCATTGCTAGAACATCTGCCCACTTTCTAATAATCCTAGCCACCTAGACTTCTAGTACTTAAATAAATTTAAACTCCTTCCAGTCCGGTCCCACTTGTAACAGTGTTTAGTATATCAAATAAGAACATCAATGTTGAAACTACAAGTGTATACTGAGCTTAGTATAATAATTTGTTTATTTCTCATAGCAGAATTTATTTGTTTTTTTCCGAGATCTAGCCTTTAAATAGGATTGCACAAGGAGATCCATATAGTGGGCTTTCGACTAATAACTCCCAGACCAGATGGCCTTAGAGTCATTCCACGAGTTACTCGCCTGGACACTCGTAGGTTTTGAATTAAGCTTCATAATCTCAATAGAGACTTGATTGTTTGTGTGCTTCTCTATATCGCGCAATGGGGTCCATGTAGCATGCTTTTGATTGGTGGGTCCCAGACTAGTTGGCCTTAGGTCACCAGGCATAAACCCCTATAGGTCTAATTGCCCGAACCCTCGAAGGCCAAATAACACATGTCACAACCTCCTCACTACTTAAACACATTTCATTACAATTTTCATTGACATATATCAAATTTTCTTTTATAGCAATAAGCTCAACACAACTTAGATGTTCAATAAAGATGTAATTATTGTAATTATTATCAATACTAAACAAAGAATAGGAAGAAGAAAACAAGAATTTGTCATCTAAGTAGCCTCAAATCTAGTAGGAAACAAACATCAGTCCATCTTTTCCTAATGTTAAGGCAACAAAGGATAACTAAAGCATTTCATTATCTAGCAGGATATTTTTGAACATTACTCTTAAACAAATACAACTCCAAAACACAATAAAATATTCATGATAAAAGATACTTTTGGGTTTTCAGTTTTTTGGGTTTTCAATAATATGATAACAATGAAATACAAGCAAAGATGCACATGTAGGACATAAAGCAAATATGAAAAATGTAGAACATAAGCAAATATGATGCATGAGAATGCAACTCTCCCAAGCTTAAATCAAACACTGTCCTTAGTGTTTTGGCCCAACCGAAGGGGGGGAACACAAATGCATGTAAAGAAAACAGAAAATGACTCAAGAAAGCAGAAAATAAAGGACACGATGTAGTATACTCTTGTGGCGGCGGTGGCGGTGGCTGAGGATGTTGATAGAATAACAATGCTGCATAATGGCCCTGGTCAACATGATAGTCATGCATATGTCGAACCACGTTCTCCGTTCTCTCTAGACAATCACGAATGTTCCTGATGACAAAAAATGCGAACACGGCAAATCAGATGCTAGCAAGTGCACCAGTCGAACAAGTAATAAAGTGTAAGAGTAGTGTTGTCGATCCCACGAGGAGTTATATAACCATCTAATCATATTTCTAGGCTAATAGGAGATAACATTGACTTCAAGATTGGGTGTTCAGAAACTAATAATATATAAATGTTAGTAATAATAGTATTAATATACGGATGATGACTAGGGCCTCAACAATACTAAACTCTATGAATACTCATAATTTTGTACAACAATCGAATATGAGATGAAAATCACTATTGAATCCTCAGAAGGTTAGGCAAACTTAGGGTTATGAATTCCCTTAACGGGTAACTCAACTATCTTGTATCAAGCAAACTAGAAAATACCCCTTTAAAGTTATCCAAATCCATAGAAATGGTGATGATGAGAGTCCAATAAAGCTTATCCAAATCAATAGAAATATGATAAGAGTCTAATCTTTAAAGTCTTCAATCAAATCTCAAACTTCCTTGCCGTCAAATCATCTCGAAATCTCGAAAATACAAATCTGCGTACCTTCATCACGGCCCATGACAGGATGTCACTGCCCGTAAGTATAGATGGCTTCATTGTTCCTCAATACATCACGGCCTGTGATGATCTTTCACGGCCCGTAACTCGGGCTCAGGATAGATCTTCTCTCGAATTCTTCGTATCTTACAGCCCGTAAGGAGTGATAACGACCCATAATGAATCTGGATTCATAATCCATTGCCTTTGTAGATGCTGTGATATGCATATTGCAGTCGTGATAGCCTTCATAACGGCCTATGACAGATCTGATTTGAAGCTGCAGCCTCTCGGCAAGTGGTCGTGATATGCATAATGCACTATGTGATGTCTCATGTTACGACCAGTGATATGACATCACGGCCCATAATATATCGGATGTTCTGAAATGAGCTTGTTGTGGGTGTCGTGACAATGCAAAACACTTCTTGATGGCCTTCATCAAGGCCCGTGATGACTCCAGGCAGATTCATCCTCCATGTTTGATTTCGGGTTTTTGTAGTGTTGATTACATTTCAATTCTCCTTAGCCTTTCCTAGACCATTTCCTGTAAAATTACACCAAAAAAGAGTAGATTTTGGACTTGGAAGAATATAATCAAATAAAGAAGAAAATAGATGCATGCAATGACAGAATGACTTAAAATAATGACTTATGCAAACTCTAAAATATATTGTAAAATGCATGCATCAGTTCCTGATGTCTCCCTGCATAGAATGGAATGCATAACAGAGAAGTCACAAGCCATTGGAACACTCGATGGGTCCACATGCATATAGGATGGCTGATCTTGATGAGAAAGCTATGGAGCCCGGCGAGATGGAATCATCAGTGGAGGCCGAGGAGCGGTAGAAGGAAGTATGATCTAGTTGACTTCGTTGGAGGAGTCAAACCTCTTCGTCTCAGAATAGGGAAGGTACAAGTTTGAATCCTTGAAATAAAAAATTGTGATGCCTCGCTAAATACCCCGAGCTTCATAGCTTGGAAAATCCGGGCATCAAGGAAAGAAGTGTCATCCACCAAGACAAGCTCCTCCATGTCGAGCTTTAGTTGGTGGGCAATAAGAGTAATGAGGGCGTCGATAACGATCGTGCCCTTGTCCTTATTGGATGTCTTTTGGAAGGCACGCGCGAGTAATGCCCCCACATTGATAGGTATGTGGGTGGCATGCAGTAGATGAAATAGATGTAGGATCTGGATGGCACCAAGAGGGGGGGTGAATTGGTATATAAAATTTTTGCTAATCTGTTATGCTAGATTTGTTAGGATGTGTTTAGCGGAAGCACATAAATTCTAAAACAATAAGATAGAATGATAAAAGGAGCAGAGGAAACAAACAAGCACACAAACACAGGGTTTGTTGACGAGGTTCGGCCGAACTCCTGGCCTACATTCCCGCTCCGGTCTTCTCGCACCGAGATCTCTGGAGATCACTATTTCCTTCTTCAAGGGCGAAGGATCCTTTACAACTTCTCCTTTCTTGCACGAGGACAAGGAGATAACCTCTTACAAATCTCAAGAACTCTTGGTCCCTTCTATCCTGGATTCTTCACTC
>LTAE01012204.1:8124-22273 GCA_001647135.1 Pontederia paniculata | reverse complement strand
TCGCGCACGCAGCACGCGTCACCCAGACGCGTCGCGCACCCTAAAACGGCCGCGCTCACCCTGAACAACACGGTCTGTGTTGCACCAACACGGTCCGTGTTGTTGGACTCGCTTTATTATCTGTTATGGAAACGCCTGAACTGGGACCAACACGGTCCGTGTTACACCTGACGCGGTCCGTGTCCTGATTGATTGTTGTCTTAACTAATTGTTGTCATGACTGATTGATTGTCCTATATGCCTGATTTGATCTATCTGTTTGAGGTAGGGTTAGTATTCCATCACGTGAATGTAGCCTAATAGATAATTGAAAGATAAAATATGTAATATATTGTGATTGAAATGAACTTCATGAAGAGGAAGGTCCGGTGCGCTAGGAATTTATTCCCTCCTGTTTAGGGACTTGTCCCTCCTTATTAGGGGTATGTCCCTCCTATTATGACTTCATGTCCTCCTGTTAGGACTTCATGTCCTCCTGTTAGGGTTTTATGCCCTCCTGTTTACTACATGAGTCTAGGGTTGACTCCATGGCCTAGCTAGCCATCCTGGCACCAGATCACTGGAATCTTCATGAATTATAATTTCTCATCCCTGGTTGAATTAAAAGATGATATTGAGAAATAACTGGACCTGATTTACTGTACACCTAGTGAGTTGGTGTAACTGACCTGTCTGTACCGTTACTGAAACTGCAAGTCTGAAAGGAAAATGTTTAATCTACTCATGACTCCTGATTATTATTCATTTTTATATGATCTTTACATATTGAGTGTCACAACTCACGGGTTCTACCCCTACGAATTCAATTCGACATGTGACTTTGATCTTTGATAGGTACTGATGATGGTGCTGATGATGATGCAGTTCGTGGTGGTCTGTTTTGCACATGACATAGGATCCTGGTTGAGTCCTGCTGGTCAATTGTTAGAGATGAACTTTATTTGAAGTCCTTGAGAGTTTATTTAATTTAGTTATTGATGTTTGTTCGTATTGGAATTATGTATTCGATTATTAGTTTATGTTGGAAAAAGATATTTTAGTTTATATTGTTATTGTTATCTGATGCGACCCTGAGGTTGACCAATCAAATGGTCAAATCAAAGGTATTGATATGATATGGTGGCGTCTCCAAAATCAAGATTATTGCTAGGTGACAATGTCTGATTTTGGGCGCGTTACAAAAAATAATGTCAACTTTTGTACACCTAAGAACAAAAGGAAAATGAAACAACAATGCATCTTCAAGATAAAATAGATAAACAAGGCACATCATTGAATGAAACCCTTTAGATAGTACAATGCATGTACCACACATGAAAGCCCTCATGATTGACACAAGGGCGCAGATATTGACCTCCTCCATCTCATGAACTCAATATCTCTCCAACTTTGATGGTGTTGAAGATTTCAAGACGACTTTTCCATACATCAATCTATCTTTTTACGATCATTATAACTCAGGGTCAATGGGGAAAGTCGTACATAGAGATGGAGGATTGGGAGAGCAATGGGGGCATGTGAGGAGTAGGGCATTGTGCAAGTAGCTTTCTCTCAAAAGTGACCTCCAATGGCGAATCTTAAGCATGTATTATAATATTCTCCCCATGGGCAGTTAGAATTTGGAAAGATTGAGGAGATGGAGGAATCACCTCCTGCTTTTTACGCATGAAGTGCCCATAAATGGCACAAGTGGTTGGTTCAATTAGTAACGAGTTGAACTTTGATGAGAAGAAATATAAGAATTATTAGAAAAAGAAGAAAGCTCTAAAAAGATGGCTTTGAAGGTTGACAGGAGAGTTGACTCGCCTAAACCATCTTGGATGGTCATATATAGTCAATCTTAGTAGTGAATTAACGAGGCAAGTCGTCTCATGGTTATGGACCAAAGAAAAAAAAAATAGTGGCCTTTTTTTGCACACATGTCTTCCGCACACTCGACCATGATGCAACTTAGCCATGTTGTACACATAAAAAGATAAAGAGAAGAAAAAAAGGATGTACGACTTCATACCATGGAAGCAAATATCCTGAGTGCACATTTGAAACTTTTTTTTTCATTATCTTGTACTTTTAGATGCTCTCTGACCAGCATCTAATTCATGTGCTTCCATATTTTCATTTAAATACAAGGAAAATAGTTATTTTGTCAAATTAATCAAATGTAAATGAATTCACTTGAAATTAATCGATAAAATGGGAAAAGTCATAAAATAAAATTGCAAGACTTTTCCCGTGAATAATTTTGAAGAGATACAAAAAAAAATCAATGGTAAGAAAAAAAATGATGACAAAATGCATAAAATAATGAAAATTGAAATATTATCTTACGTTGATTTAGTCCTTGTGCATTTATCAATTCGTTTAATCATCATATGTATCAAATATTTGTTAGTTTAACCTTTTAAAACTAACCACTACTGTAACTTAAGATGCTAATAATACCAAATCAAACCTTACTTTAAGAATCCATACGATGGAACAAAATATTCTAAGTGTACATTTGAATCTTTTCCATTATGACTTGGACTTATTTTTCCGTCAGTATATATTTCCATCTATAACTTTACATATATAAAATATTTATTTAAAATATAATTTTATTTGACATATAACCCTCCAAATTTGGTCCAATGATACAATTTAATTTGTTATATAGGTTATACTTTCATAGTAAAACAAAGTATTCAGAATGCTAGTAGTTCAAAATAGATTGCGTAGGACGGCTCTGAGATGTTATGCTATATTTTTCTTATTTGTGGCTTATGATAATTAATTTTGCACCACTAAATTTGTACACTTAAGTTAAATATTATTATGAAATTAATTTAAATAAAGGTTAAGTTCATCAAATTTAAATAAAATCATTTTAAAAAGTATTTAAAAGGAGAAAAAGTCATAAAATAACTTTTGGAATTTTTTTCTAGGTTTATATATAACTTTGAAGCAATAAAAGAATACAATTTTACAAACAAATTACTTATTTTGTCTCTCAGTAATAAGCTACTAGAATATAAAATCAAAGACTTCCTATCATCTTGTGGATAGTTAGTGCAACACCCCACAATGAGGTAATTAAAAATAAATAAGAAAATAATAATATTTTCTTCCTACAAAATCCTAGTTGTCATAGAGTCTCTTCGTTTTCTCCCCTTTCCCAGATTTGCAGAGAAAATAAATCTCCCCTCTCCCTCATAGTTTCTCCCCCTCTTTTTCTCTTCCCTAAATTCATTCTTGAACCCCGAGGAGGACGTGAAGGATATAAAAAATAACACAAAGATCGAGGATAGAGAACCCTACAACGTGAAGAATGAACGACACACGACTCAACGAAATTAGGTATGTAATCATGATAATCAAATATAAAATTAATCTTATATATAAGATGATATAGATGAATCGTATGAAATAAAATTAGGATTTTGTATTTATGTCATGCTAGTTTTTTTCAAGGATTATTGGAGAACTTTCATGTATTGATCCTTTTTATTTCTAGTATGATTAGATCAACTTGTCTAAGATTAAAATTTTAAATGAATGAAATATTAATCTTGTATTATTGAGATTTAGAAGTGATTATTTTCCTCATGATTGAGTTTTAGCCCTAAAATGAATAAGCTATTGGGTCTTAAAAAATTTATATTATGGAATTTTAGTTGTACTTATGAAAGTTTGAAGTTTCCAATTGATGTGATATATTTTGGTCAGATTGTGTAATATATTTTCAAATGAGGTTTTGAATAAGTTTTATCTAAAAAATATGTATGGATGGATAGGTATTGAAGTCTAGTTTCTGAAAAATCATGAATTAATGTAATTTGATGTGTATGTAGAGAGATATGATTGAAATATATACTAACCTAGTGTCAAGCTATCCTGAGAAGTAACGTGTCGGACTTGACAAATTCATCATAAATTGTAATGATCAAATTAGGGCTATATAATAGTGATATGCATGAGTTATCTTGTATTGGAACTTGGAATGACATAAAAAGAATAAGACTATAAAGAGTTATGGGTGATTTAATACTCAACTATGAGAATCCCGAAAATGAAATTGATGGTCAATATTTTAGAATTTCTTAAGAATGAATGGTGAAGAAGTAAGTTATGTAGATTTTATATGTAAATCCCTAAAAGTCTACTTTTGGAAGGAAAATTAGAAAATTTTCAAATGGATGATTGTGAATTAAGTTATGAATTTTGTATTGAAATTATGTCAAATCTGTCCAAAAATGAAAATGGGAGTTTCATATGAGATGGTTAAAATATTTTATAATAGACAATATCATTCTTGTAAAGAAGTTAAAGTGGAGCGCAAAAGAATTATTGTAAAAGTTTTGGATGAGACTCTAAAGATATTTTTGACCGTGAAAGTATTTTTAACCGTGATGAATTTTTATAGTTATTAATTATTATTTTTTTGAATATTCCTCTATATATAAAATCATGATTTTATTAATTGAATGTTTGATGTATGAAGTGCAAAAAACTATATTTCTATAATAATGATCTAAAAAAAATATTGCATGTGACTAAATTAATTCATAATGGTATGATTTGGTTCCCGGTGAATTGGTCACTAGTTGTGAGGGAATTGTATTTCCCTATGGATACCTGAAAAGGATTCCTTTAGGTTCAATGAGATTCATTCAAGTACAATTATTTAATTGGGTCCATGACATAATGGATTCTTCATGCCTATCTAGCCTTAATGGCACCTAGGCAAAAATCAATGAACTTCATTATTGCTAATAGCTCATTAATAAATTGATTACTTTAATTAAATAACTTAGTACAATGAATAGTCAAAAGAGTAAACGAGTCCTAAGTAAAAGATGAAATTGAGCTTGAACCTATTGATATAAAATATTAGGCAATTGTATCAACATTGCAATTGAGGTTCTTGTAATTGAATAATAAATAATATTGAATAGATTGAAATAGAGAAATGAGAAGACTAATGGATAAAATAAATAAAAATGAGAATTGTTGGTATTGATTTTAGTTTCTTATCATGTCTTTTATGATTAATTCTATATTTCCTTTACATATTGAGTTTCGTCGCTCATAGGTGAATTGCCTCTCTTGCTTTTGATCTCCAATCGATGAACACAATGAATATCTGATGACACTGCTGGTGATGCTAATGTTCGTTTGCATATGTCAAGAGTCTAGTATGAATTATTTTAGTTTTTATCAAGTTTATGAAATTATTGTCAGATATATAATTTTATTTAAAATTAGAGAATATTTTATTTTGACCCGACTTGTTTAATGAACTTTATTTTGAAAGTCGTTACTTTCGCATTAAGTATTTAATATGTTCATTATTTTTTGGCAAAATTTAAGTTAAAGAATGATATTATAGCGTCTCCGAGTTTGCATTATGTCATGTGAAGAAGTGTGAATTTGGAGCATTACAATTAATAATTGTAACTCATGTAATTTAATTTAATGTTATTTATTGCTTATACGCTAATAATATCAAATAGAACCCCAATTTGCAGACAAAATCATATGTACCATCGTTTTGAACTTATAGTTAAGAGAGTTAAAAAAAAAGGATTTAATGATGGTGTATCCGGGTACACCATGTACCCTGTCTAACAAGTCGTTAGATCTAAAATCTATAATATATCTTATTTAAGATTATTATTTTTTATTTATTTTTTCGATCATAGATTTCATATCTAACGGCTTAGTTGACAAGATATATGGTGTACCCGGATACACCATCGTTAAATCCTAAAAAAAATGGATTACTTTTTCTTACTTCCTTAAACTACATCACAATATATATCTAACTTTATATTATAAAAAGTCAAATACATCTATGCAATTTCCATTCTAACTGTATTTCAATATGCGGACATAATATCTATTATCTAACTTTTTTGAATTATTCAATTATCTTTTCACCTCCTAAAGATCTAAAATAAAATTAAAAAATGGAGGGTGCGGCTCCTCGACCGACGAGGGGTAATGAAATCTTTTTTGCCTCGTCAGATGGCAGAGGAAATGAGGGGGAAACTGCCCCTCCCCCTCCTCAGCCGACGTGGGGTGGGAGGATAAAGTGGAAGTGTGGAAAAAGTTAAAAAAGGCAACAAAGTTTATAATATAGGTTTAGATGCATAAATAAGAATGGCACCCGTCCTATTCGGGACGGGAGATATGTTCTCCGCCCCGATTCCACTAATCTACCTTTGTCCCTACCCCCGTTCCGAATACTCGTGGCAGGAGAATTAAATTCCTCACTCTCATTCCCGCGGATCCCCGAACCTCCGCGGGGATCCACATTCCCCGAAATTTAAAAAAATATTTTTTTTAAAACAAAATATTCAATAAAATCATAAAAATATAATGTTCATAAAAATATTGTATTATTCATATACGTATTTAAATATTGTAATTTGTATTTATGAATAAATACTTATAAATACTACTATATTAATATAATTAATTTTAAAATATTTTAATAAATATATATATGTGCAGGGATCGGGGATCTGCGAGGCGGGGGCAATGTTCTCTGCTCCGATCCCCAAATTAGGGTGCAGGGGGACTATGACCCTCATCCCGCCTCCACGGAGAAAAAAATTTCTCAAAATCGGGGCCCCGATCGAAAATTCTCCATAAGAATCCTCGAATTTCGGAGAGTTTTGTCATCCCTATGCATACATACTATATAGTAAAAGGAAGGTTCGATAAATTAACTCAAAAAATGAGGCAAAGATGAAACATGTTATAAGAACATATAAAATGATGGCTCCAATTTATTCTTAATTCAGTATAAGAAAAAAAAAAGAATATTTTTAAACAAAAACTACATCAATTTGGTGTGAAGAATAATATCCTATGTCATTATTATATTTCCACTCGATTTCATGAATAATATCCTAAATATACTCGTATTGCCTGTGTTGCCCTCCAATTTTATTTGTTCATCACATAATCCCTTACCCCGATGGATTGTAAGGATGATTAAAAATATGTACTGATGGATTGTAAGGATGATAGATGTATAAGGACGTCAATGGGGAGATCAATGATGTAGATAATATAGTTGGAAGGTGACACTGATATATGAGTACGTTTCCATATAAATAATAAAGTAAAAGAAATTCTAATTGGTAAATATATCGGAAGAATTTGAAATGTATATATAGACGCGCGTAGTGTAGCAATGTATAACGTATTACATGTATCATACATACAGATTACCTAATTGTGATACTCGCATGCATAATTACTCATACTTCGACAAAAAAAGTTGGGATGAAGTTGAAAGTAATGCTTTTTTATTTTTAAAAAAATTGAATTTGAGTATCTTTTTACGTAGAAAATTTTTGTCATTATGACACAACTTGGGTGAACACATACTAATTAATTCAGGTGACGAAAAAAAGAAAAAAAAAAACTAGCAGCAAACAAGTTTCATACATTTTTTTCTGGTCAGTTAATTATTTATATTCAAGTTTGTTTATTTGCCAACTGTGAATATAATTGTGTTCAGAGATGAACAACAAGTTTGTGTTCGGTGCTTTGTCGGGTTCAATGTAAGCAAGAGACATTGCATACACTATCTGTTTAAGAAACATGTATTGTTTGCCTATCACTTTGTCTTCAGTTAACGTCTCTTCATGTTGGATAGCTGCATAAGGGTTCATTTGATGTTTATGTTTTATTTGTGGATCACAAAATGAAATGAAACCAGTTGCACTCCTTTCATTCTTTTCCAAGAAAACATCTACATCTTTGTGTTGGGTGTGCTGAGACAGGCATCATAGGGAACATGAGAATATTAGTATTTTCTGATACAAAATTCATGTCTAATAAATCTAGAAAGGGAAAGCAAAATCCATTATTGGCTTCAATTCCGATGAAAGCAAGGACAATGATAGACTCCACAGAAAAAGAGGAAGAGTGCCACCACCCCATACACAAGCTCATGCTCTCCAAAATCCTATAAGAAAAAAACTTAACAAAAATATTATATACACAGATAAATTAATGGCATAATGCATGTATGGGGGTATCTTATAGATTATCATTTTAAAAACAATAGTTTTAAGCACGCTACACATGCTGGCCCTCTAATAGAATATAAATGATTTAGTATATAACTTTTTTTATATTCTATGACGCGTAAAGGAATACATGTCACACATGTAATGTTCATTATACTTAGTAGGCACCTAAGTTTAATTCATACATGGAACCAACTACAAACAATTTGCTTGTTTAATATGACATTGAATTTACCAATAATTATCGCTTTTTATTTATCAGTGACATATTATTATCACCAATATCATTATCATGGCTTACTAGTGGACAATATCATACATGCAAATTAATTATATGATGAAAGACAAATTTGCGTCATAAGAGGGTACATTGGTTGACAATTGGATGAGCTGAGTGATAAATTCCAGTAGTTGAAAGGGCCTACAACAAACGTGGATGAACAGGGGCTCTGAAGTGAATTGTGGGATAATTATATCTATGAGTGGAGAACAGCTAAAGATGTACCAGGTGGATTTGGTCATCAAAGGACTCTACGTATTCCTTTCTTGGTACTTTGCTTAGGCTTTTGTCCCTCTCCCTCTCTCTCTCTCTCTCTCTCTCTCTCTCTCTCTCTCTCTCTCTCTCTCTCTCTCTCTCATATATATATGCCTATGTCCTTCCATGTTTACAATTAAAACTGTTCCCCACATCCCCATCACTATGNCTCTCTCTCTCTCTCTCTCTCTCTCTCTCTCTCTCTCTCTCTCTCTCTCTCTCTCTCTCATATATATATGCCTATGTCCTTCCATGTTTACAATTAAAACTGTTCCCCACATCCCCATCACTATGTATGCATGATGCATGTGCTTCTTGGTAAATTATTAATTTCTACAATTTTAGTTTTTGATTCCTTGAATTAAATTAATTAAAGAATTATGGTGAAGACTAGAGGCCAAATAATCTACACGTGAGTACTTATGTGGGATTCAAATCATGATATCTCAAATCCAAAATTATTTGATTAAGAATTTCTAACAAAAGTTTAATGTGAATGATGTTACTATTCATCCACAGCCAAGTTAGGCAACTAATGAAAGCTCAATGAGGTTTGCACTTTAGCGGAGACGCTACATGCCTACATGTCCATTGTCAAACGGACAAAAGAGTTAAAAACAAAGCAAACAATAATACTCGCAAAATATATAAAATCTAAGTTGATCTTTCTCGAAATAATATTAGAAATTAATATATATTAAAGAAAACTTTGATAAAGATAAATTTGCATTAATCCTTTCAAGGGCAAATAAAATGTTTTTAAAGCAAACCAAAATTACTAAAGCCAAGTTTGGATGAACATAATTACTAATAAAAATGAATAAAAAATTATACTGCCTATTTATGTTGTGTGCCAAGTGCACATACATTCAAGTGCACTAAATGCTCTTCACTTTTGTGTGCACTAAATGAGAATCATATTCAATGTACTCAATAAAATTCAATTATTAGATCAACTACGAATTAAATTTTCTTCTAAAAATAAAAGTGGCAATTAATTGAGGGCGCAAAACATCAAATGATAGGACACAATTGCTAGTGCTCTACATTTTTATTTTTCATAAAACACCAAGAGAATAATATATAAAAAAGCCTATTGAAACTAGAATTAATATGGCTATTACTTTCTAAATTATCACCGACCAGAAGAAAACAAAAGGAGGTGGTGCTGAACGCGGAGTCCCGTAAAAAGGATCCAAAAGATGGGACTTGGATCATGAGCCATGTCAACACTAAAACTGTCCATGACCTAAGGCTCAAACCACATCGCCCTGGATCCGGGTCGGCTCTTGCCCCCTTGGCCCCTTGCCTCCCCCAATCAACACTTTCCTCACTCTCAATTCCTTCCCTACTTAGCCCAATAATTTAATATTTTCAAACATAAATTAATCAAGAAAAAAAATAGCTCTACATTTCGACCTCTCAATTTAAATGACCATGGTAAAAAAAAGTTCCATACATGCATGTCATGTTTGGCATCTTATCAACCATTAAATGATCATTCAATGTAAAGATACTATTCTTTCTATATTAATATAATTCAATTAGTATTGATGGCCTTAATTTACTAATTGAATTAAAAATTAACGTTTTTATTATAAAAAAATAAATTCATGTGTTAACATCATTTATATAATATGGTAGATACACATCTTTATACTTAGATTCTTACCGATTGTCGGTTGCTTGTATCGACATTTTAGTATATCTAAGTTTGTCGTATAAGAACTTTTTAACGACCTTCTTTATACATATCAATTAGTATTGATGGTCTTAATTTACTAACGAAATTAAAAGTTAATTTTTTTATTATAAAAAAATAAATTCATGTATTAACATCATTCCTATAATACGGTAGATGCACATCTTTATACTTAAATTCTTATCTTACCGATCGATTATTTGTATCGACTTTTTAGCGTATCTAAGTTTGTCCCATAAGAACTTTTTAACGACCTTCTTTATATAATCGCTTATCTTAAAAATCTACATCTTTATATTTTATTTTTTATAGTAATATTCATTCACTTATTTAATTATTATTAATAATGCAGGGGTTCTTAAATGAATGGAGACACAAGGAGTTTATTTGGTATGACAGCCCACATATGACCTAATGGAGCCAATCAATTTGCATCGATCTTTACATATTGCACACAAAAGTGACCATGATTTAGCCAACTTTGTGGTTGGTTTGGGTTCACCACTTGAAATGATTTGAGGGAGAAAAATCTGGATCTCCCATCAGATTCCCTCTTTAAACCCCCTTCAAGTCAATGCACCTGCTGCACTCGGCATCGAGAGAGAGAGAGAGATAGAGAGAGACCACTCCCCTTCTATATAAACAGGCTCTCCCACCTCTCCACGCTGCAACCCCACAAACGAGTCTGGTGTAGTTACAAAATGCCCGAGGACAAGAGGACGAAGGTGAAGAAGGGATGGCTGACGGTGCAAGTAGGCCTCGAGGGAGAGGAGGATGACAGCGGCGGCGGCGACAACGGTTTGAAGAGGTTCGCGATACCCATCTCGCACCTGCACCACCCTCTCTTCGCCGGACTCCTCGACAAGGCTAAGGAGGTCTACGGCTACAACACCGCCGGGCCGCTGCGGCTGCCATGCTCCGTCGACGAGTTCCTTCACCTCCGGTGGCTCATCGAGCGCGAGACGGCGCACCTCGGCCTGCACAACCAGCCGTCCTCTTTCCTGCCCCATTGCTGACGCCTTCTCGGACGGAAGGACGACTGATCGACGCATGGTGCACTGTGTTCGATCTTGATACTGCTTTTTGCTTTCCGTTTTCGCCTTAACTCTATGATCAGCACTTCATTTTATATCGTGCGATACCGACATGAGTGATCTGTAAAGTTTTAGGATCCTGGAAAAAGGTTCAGATACATATACAACTCATATGGACAAATGGAAACTGTTTCTTGATAAGATCATTTGATCTCTAGTTATGTGATATCATCCAATCTTCTTCTGCAAGTGAATGCTTCTTGATGCAAGTTTCTTATTATTATTTTTTCTTTGTTGTTTGGTTACTTCTATTGAATGGTAGTCGTTTTCAGTGCTTCAGTCTTCTTCTGATGTGTGCACTGTTCACTGGTGTGCAATGCAAAGTCTGATCTTGTGACACCTTCAGATGCATATCAATGCAAAACTATATATGATTCAGCTATCACTATTCACAAGCATGCACATCAATCATGATATAAGACCATATAAACCATGGACATCGGCCGCCCTCGAGCAATCCAAATATATATATAAGCAACGACTACATTAACAAAACTTTGTAAGCAATATCTAAAGGAAATTATTTGTACAACTCCGAGGACATAAAGCAACAACTAACTATCCATTATAGTTCAATTAGTTAGTGATTCGAGTTTCGATATCTATATCTATATCTATATCTATATCGAAAATTTTGTGAGTACTTAGAGGAGATTATTTGTACAACTCCGAGGACATAAAACAATTAGTGATCCGACATATAAAACCGTTGTGCTAAATGCACATTGCCTAGAACTGATTAGTTAGAAACATTAACGCTGAGACTCAAGACATAATTTTTTTCTTCAAAAGATCCGAAGAAAGGATTCCAATATTGTGCATGAATGATTTCCTTCAAGATGGATGAATGCTTGATTGCTTGGTATCTATACAATTAAACTGGAAACAAAAATGTTTAAACATATTGTGGAAAGCGTTTGAAAGAAGCAAAAAACGGAAACTGTATATTTAATTCATTACCTTTTTTTGTTTTAAATTATATTTCTTTGATCCTTAATAGTAAACATGAGTCAAGGTTGGATTGTCTACCAACCACACAAAAAGAATAAAAAAATATAAAGAACTTTCAGATTTTAAGATACAAGAGGTTCTGAAATTTGAATAAATAATTGTTTGCTAATGGCAAAACTGCACATATTAAATTATTAGTAATAATAGTAATAATAATATTGATGATAATAATAATAACATATTTAATGTGTTTTTTAATTAATATCAACTGTATTTTCCGAAGTAAATTGATCTTCGTTGTTTGCTTAACTATATGCATTTAATTATTAGAGTCACAATGAATTATTTCTCATTAAATGACACTAAATATTTTTTTTCTAATTAAGGGAAAATATGAAATCATAAATTAAATGATATTTTCGCTGAAATAAAATCAATAAATCTCTGTCTCCTTTGTGAGGATAGTCAAGTCACTGATTAAATGCGAGAAAGTATATTTTTAACACATCGACTTAATTTCAACTTATTAATTAAGTGCATTAATTTCTACATATCAGTTTCACTCAAGGAATTGTGATTTATTAATTTGCCTTTGAAAATATCAATTAATGTACGTATGTTTAATGCTTTCCAGCAAAGTCAATTGAAAGTTTTATCGACTGTATTCCTTAATATGGAAAAAGAAAATTACGCCCAATGCACAAATTTTACAAATCTACATAGCTAATTTCATCATGAAAATTAACTACGCCGTTATATTTTGATAATTTTATCTTTAAATATTTTTTTTTACCAATTCAATTTTACTTCATGTTTGTTCATAAAAGGATGCAAATTTATTTGTTTTCCGATTTTATATAATTAATATTGTCCAATTAATGAAAAATAATTTTGAATTGACAGATAAGATAGAGAAAAAAACATCAATTTTCCCTCTCTCACACAACGATAGGAAAAGATTTCTAATTTTATCTTAAAAATTTAATTTGATTAATGCGATACATACAATTAATATATAGCTTGAATAATCGCTACATTTCGATCTGTGCCAGACATTATACTGGTCGGGCTGTCAGTATTAATTTAATATTTGTATTTATTATTAAATGATAATAATATCTGTATAAAATAATATATATTCAATAGAATATTTATGATTTTACTTTTTTTTCTAAAAATAAGGTAAGGTTTAGTAATGGATTAAACACAAGAAAACTTTAAATATAAACCTACTATAAAAAATTGATTTCAAATTTTGCCATTATATATGCACTTTGGCACCTAATGATTAGTAGGGCAAATTTGTTGTGAGTATGACTTCTGATTCAATTTTGAGTTTTTTTTATATTCAATTCTGTATCAAATAGAAGACGTTTGACAAGTTTTATAATACACGATTAAGCACGAAATATACCCGAAGGATTAGGAAGAATTAAAAAAAAATTACGTGCAATGGGATGAAATCTACAAGCTCAGAGAAATAGAACTGAAGATACTAAAACTCATTCTTCCATCTCCATGACAAACTAAAGGCACTCAACGCTTTCCATTCTGGTATAATTTGGGGGCATGGCTTTCAGTTTGACATGCGCGCGTGTGCTCTTTCTCTAGCTTGCTTATGATAGTTCAAACAGAAAATTCAGTTAAAGAAATACATGATTTGAGTTTAGGCTTTACAATTTAGAGTTAATATGTAAAGCTTAAAAACAAATCTTTATGTTCATTCATATGCATACATATGACATATATTGTTTCTATTTTTAGTTTTCTCTCCTAAACTATATCTTATTATTAATATATTTCTATATTTTAATATTAGCTATTTATCTTCCCAATATAT
>LTAE01012201.1:3264-14162 GCA_001647135.1 Pontederia paniculata | reverse complement strand
GGATATAGTGATCTCCGGAGATCTCGTGGGAGAAGACCGGAGCGGGGACGTAGGCCAGGAGTTCGGTCGAACCTCGTCAACAAACTTCGTGTTTGGTTGTGTTGTTCATTTTCTCTCTACTCTCTTCTGTGTTTGTTTACGTTTACATTTGCAAGCTTCCGCTGATAACTTGTTTTAAACTAAGTAAAAGAGAGTAAGATTTTTAATACACCAATTCACCCCCCCCCCTCTTGGTGCCATCCAGATCCTACAAGAATGGGGGAGTCGCTTTCCAGTTGAGGCCCTTGAGGGGCCGATATTTGGAGCTCCATGGTGACATTTTAGAGCCTTATTTTAGGATGTTGATGACTGTAAATATTTTGTACAAGGTATGTTAGATTGTTTGTGTGTAATCTTAGTTTATGTTGATTGTTAGTGTATGAACATTTAACTTCTAATTCAATGTCATTTGCGTCTTCTATTTCTCTCCCTCTCTTCTCTCATATCATGCATAGCTAAATCCCTCTTGTTTTGGGGTTAGATGATGTTTCAGATTTAATTGCTTGGGAATAGTGGTTGTGCATGTTTATGGATCTTTTACTTGGTGAATGTATTGCTAGACTTTATGAGATTAGCTTCCTCGTTTAAGTCAATTTAGGTTGTTAAGTGATGAAAGTCATCTTATTCTACTAGTAGTTTTGCTAAGTAAGATATATGAGTGCTATCTAGAAATAGAACTACAATATATTGCTTCTTTATGCTCATGAATGAAATGCAACTATCGTTAGAGTGAATGCATGAAAGTGTTATCCCTTAACCCTGGTTAGAATTATATTTCCTTGAAAGAGGAATGCAAAATTATTGGAGTGAAGCAAGAGCCTATTGCATGTTGATGACAGAAAAATGTATATCTAAATAGCTTGACCCAACCTCCAAAAATCTTGCCCCGAGCTCCATTTTTGTAAACATTATCTGCTAATTTATTTTTATTTTCCGCATTTTGAATATTCAGCATTACTATATTTGGATTTTGGGATTCTAAACTAATTTAAGGAGGTTTTTAACTGATTTCCATGATTTGTGCGATTTGAACATTTGAAATTTTAAATCTTTTCTTTTTTTGTTGCAGCTGAGGGACCGGGGTAACTTCCATAACTAACACCCCGGATTTTGCGGAGCTGACCCCTCACCTAACCGAGATTTTGGGGATTATGTAGATTTCAAATTCTTCTCGCCTTCGAATTTTGGGGAAGCACTGGAGGAGGTCTGAACGAGGACGACGAGGCATCAGACTACTTTTGTTTTTGCACTTAGTTTACTTTCCGGCGAAAACTATGTTGGCTAAACTATATTCTTATCTTGTAACTGTTATCCCCAGGATGTCCGGTTAGACTCTTGTCGCCAAAATCATGGGTATCCTTTGTTCTATCTATTCTGCTTTGAAATGTTTTGAGTTTCATCTTCTATATCGCCTACTTGATCTCATGTGTTGAATTGCGTGTAATGTTTTGTGTCTTGTATTTTCTTGTTATTCGTCTGATTCTTCCCAAGTGCGCACTGTCCGCAAAGGCCATATAGTGTTGCCACCTTCACACAGTGAGCCGAGAGGCTAGTGATGAAGTTTGGTGGAATTTTAGTCTAGGTTAGGCCTTCTGAGTTAGGGGCTAGGTGAGAGTTTGCCCCTACCTCCGGAGCTTGACCCGGAGCGAACAACAATAATCTTGAATTGATTTATAGATTTAGATAGAGAGGGGAACTGAGATGCCTTGACCTCGAGAGTCTCTTAGTCGGCCCTGTGAGCATACGACACGAGAATGGGGCTTGTTGATTAGGTTAACGCTGCGAGAGCAGGGTGATGCTCCGACCTGAGAAAGCTCTCTAGCTGAACCTTTAGGTCCCCCTTGGAAAAGAGGTCAGTGCACGCTGAGAGTAGGTGAGAGTTTGCCCCTACCTCCGGAGCTTGACCCGGAGCGAACAACAATAATCTTGAATTGATTTATAGATTTAGATAGAGAGGGGAACTGAGATGCCTTGACCTCGAGAGTCTCTTAGTCGGCCCTGTGAGCATACGACACGAGAATGGGGCTTGTTGATTAGGTTAACGCTGCGAGAGCAGGGTGATGCTCCGACCTGAGAAAGCTCTCTAGCTGAACCTTTAGGTCCCCCTTGGAAAAGAGGTCAGTGCACGCTGAGAGGCGATACCCCTCTGGCACTTGGGTGTCATAATTTATATTCATTTATCGGGATTTAAGATGGTGAGCTCTCCTCCCAATGAGAGTGTGTGGCTATGGCCAGATTACATTTGGTCAAGCCTCGAGCCTTCATCGCGAGAGTGGGAAGGTGAAGGATAGAGCAATCACCACGAGAGCGGGGTTACCTTGACCCATGGTGTAAGAGCCTAGGTGACTTCATATAATTTCACGTCAAAGGGCAGATGGGTAAGATTCAGAGGTGAACCCAAGGTTATGGTGTCCTCTCATCATTGGAATTATCTTTCTTTTAATTTCTTCAATTCCTATTTTAAAAACCCAAAACTTATTTCCATTTTTAATTGATTACACCTCACCTATTCCGGTCGGGCTTGGACCTCTGGTGTCAAGCCCCAAACGTGATAGCTTGTTTGAGGAAAAATGGAAACAGAAGCGTGAAAATGAAGTTTCCCTGTGGATCGATACCTGAAGTACTCGACGATTGTCGTATACTTGCGGTGATATGAGTGTACTAGGTTTGTAAATATTAAAATTTGAAGTGAAGACAATCTTTTACAGAAGCTTGACCCTGGCTTTACGCCCTAACCTATGGTCATTTTCTATCTTACCCCACACTTCGCATCAAATTTTTGGAGTCGTTGCCGAGGACACTTTTGATTTTTCGCGCCTTCAACCCCGTTATTATGATTTCAAGTATTATTTCCATTGTTTATATTTCACACCTTGTTTATAATTTTCAGATTTATTTGTTTCATGTTTCTTTTATTTTGATCTTTGATCTGCTGCTTAATTCTAACCTCTGCTTGAGAGGTGCATGCTAAGAGCAAATCCTCAAGAAGAAGGAATCCTTGAGTTTGACCCTGAAATCGAACAAAATTTTAAGAGAAGAAGGCGAGAGCAAAGACTTCGAAAACTCCAAGCCCGAGCTTTAGAGAACAACACCGAGATGGACCAACCTGATCCAAATGCCGGTCAAACTAATCAAGTTGGGGGCCAAGCTAACCAAGTCAACCCATGCATTGCAGCCAACCCTGATGCAGCTCGAGCGCTTGAAGAATTATGCAAACCTACAGCTGTAGGCCTGAACTCCAGAATAACAATGCCAGAGGTGAATGCCAACAAGTTCGAGTTGAACCCAACCATACTAGGTTACTTGGGGCAGAACTAGTTCGGCGGGCTTGCCCGTGAAGATCCTAATCAACATTAATCAACTTCATAGAGATCTGCGACACCTTCAAATGCGATGGACCCACCGACGACGCGATCAGACTTTGCTTATTCCCATTTTCTCTTCGGATAGAGCCAAGGACTAACTTTGTTCATTGGAGGATGATACAGTCAGTACATGGGATGAGCTCATCTCAGCCTTTCATGACCAGGTTCTACTCCCAGGAAAGATCATGCAAATGAGGAACCAGATCACCTCGTTCATTCAATGGCAAAACGAGTCTCTATATGTAGTCTGGGAGAGGTTCAACAACTATTGAAGTAGTGCCCTCACCATGGGTTCCACAAATGGATGACAGTCTAGACCTTCTACGACAGACTTACTACCGAAAGTAAGTATACCCTCGATTCAGTAGCTGGAGGCAGATTCATGTCCCAAAATACAGATGAAGTCAACTAGCTAATCGAAAGAGTCATCAAAATCCATCAAGAATGGCTTGAAGATCGGATTAATAGAAAGAGATCCAAAGAACAAAGTGCTACCACCAACCTCGCCAAAATAGATCAACTCTTTTCCCAAATAGAAAGCCTCGTCAACCTATTCCAGAAAACTCTGAAGAAAAATGACTCCACCTCCTCAAGTTCCAAGATCTATACAACAGAAGTAACTCCGAACCAACCTGCTTAACCTTTTGTTTGGTGTGAGCAGTGCTGGATGATCGGACATGTAGCCGCCCAATGTCAAAGCCATCAACTACAATGTCCAAGAGCCCCAAGACGAACAAGTTAGCACTATGGCAACTAGGGCAGAGCATACCCGGGTTCGGGTCCGGGTCGACCTTAACCTGGATCCGACCCGGTTTTAACCGGGAATGAAAAAATTGAACCCGGTACCGGGACCGGTTTCAACCGGTACCAAGACCGGGTTTGATCCAAAAACCGGGAATAAATCCGGGAATATTTTATTAATATCGTTTTGGCTTTAGATCGTTAACAACAGTGAATAAATCCGGGAATATTTTATTATAATTGATTAAACTAGAAGAAACCCACAATATCAATGCAATTTTGAATTCAGAAGAATGACTTATCACCAACTATGACGAAAAAATTCAACGCAACTCGTGTAACAAAAGTTTAACGGGGGCTTAGATCGTTAACAATAGTGAAGAATAGCAATATAAACCAGATATAGCAATATAAACATATTGCCTACAAGCAGATATAGAATCATCAGAGATACCTGCCGATGAGTGCGTAGCCGCTCCTCTAAGGATGACAACAATGATTTCCATATTTCAATTTCAAGAGCACGACTAGAGTTATTCAGCAATTTCAGAGATGCTTGAGCTTGACAATACCTGAGTATGCCATAACATTATAAGATGAAAGTATAAAAAGTTTTAAATTCTAAAGTTTTATTTCCCATAACATGTTTGGCAACTTATGTTGATGTTTTACAAATTTGAAAGTATAAAAAGTAATAAAGTGAATGCCCTTCGAACGTCCACTGTCTTCTCTAGACATTCTCTGGACATCCACTGACTCCCTGCCAGATTCCTCGGACGCCCATGCCTTCTCCTGTCAGACTTCCTGGTCGACCGCTCTTCTGTCTTCCTCAGACTCTGGACGACCTCTGAGTCTCTGACACTTCATCGGTCATCCGCCAATCTTGTGGTCGCCCGATCCTCAGCCTCCATCAGTTCAGACAAACTCCTTGGCGCCCACTCGTCTTCTCACCAAGACTCCAGACGTCCTTTGTCTTCTCCTGACGTCAACCGGTCGCCCGCACTCAACCTGCGGTCGACCACTCATCCACCTGCTTTCTGCTTTGGTCGTCCATTGTCTCCACCCTGAGCCCTTTGGACGTCCACTCTCAGCCTTGGCAGTCCACTGGTCGTCCACTGTCTCCACCTTGAGTCCTTCGGACGACCATTCTCTTCAACATCATTATATTTCTCAATAGTTAAAAAAATGCCATTAGTTAACTACTAACCGGGTCGGATCACGGGTCGGGTTTTCAAGACTTGGACCCGGTACTGACCCGAAACCGGCCGGGTTATCAAGATGGGAGAACCGGATCCGCTCCGGTTATAAAATGATCCGGGAATTTCCCAGTTTTTTGGGTCGATTCGGTTCGGGTCAACCGGGTCGACCCAGTCTATGCTCAGCCCTAAGGGCAACATATGGCCAAAACCCAACCGTAGGACAATACCAAAGTCAAGGTCCAGCTTGAATCAAATCCCACCCCAACCTGTCATATAACAGCCAAAACTACCAAAGGCCTCCAGCTTAAAACTTCAAACTGAATCAGTACCCACCTCAAAACAACTAGTATCAATAGGCCTTACCTGCACCCCCTTCCTATCTAGCTGTACCTCCACCTCAATCAAAGTCAAGCCTTGAAATAATGATGGAAGATTTCCTTAGGCAACAAAGTGAAGCAATGAAACAACAAATCGAAGCCTTAAGGCAAATGTGCACCAAGATTGGCAGACTTGCTGCCCATAACAAGATCCTCGAAAATCAAATTGCGCAGCAAGCGAGTTCAGTTGCCAGACCACCTGGTACGTTCTCGGGACAACCTAAGATAAATTCGTAAGAACAGTGTCAAGTTGTGTCTTTCAAGTGCAGAAAGCAGCTAGAAGAACCTCATAAACAATAAGCCCCACCTAAAACAACTGAACCAAGCCCGCAAGACGTTGAGCCAAGAGACTAGCCAATAGCAAACCTCAAGGAAATTCTCAGTCAAAGCAAGTCCTTAAAGATAATCCAGATCCTAGCTTCAAACCCGGATTAAATTGAACCTCCACAAGACAACTCCAAAACAAGCCCCCTAACCTTAGAAGCTCTAGTCGACCTGAGATTTGTGTCTTTCCCTCAAAGGCTAATGAAAACTCAAAATGACCAGTAGTTCACTAGATTCATTGAGGTACTAAAGGAACTACACATCAACATCCCCTTTGTCGAGGCCATCCAACAAATGCCTTCCTACTCCAAGTTCCTAAAATACATTCTATCAAAGAAAAGGATGATAGACCGCCACGAAACAGAGGCCCTAACTGAAGGAGCAAGCGCGGCCATTCAAACAAGCTCCCCCCGTAGCTAAAAGACCTAGGCAGTTTCTCGATTCCATGTAAAATTGAGAATCTCCGAGTCAGCAGAGCTCTATGCGACATGGGAGTCAGCATCAACCTAATCCCTCTATCTCTATGTAGGAAGTTGGACACAGGAGATTTAAAACCACCAATATGACGTTGTAACTTGCCGATAGATTTGTAAAGTACCCTGAAGGCATACTAGAGACATACCTATCAAGGTCAGGAAGTTCCACATCCCAACTGACTTCGTGGTTCTAGACATGGAAGAAGATGTCAACATGCCACTAATCCTGGGAAGACCCTTCCTAGCTACAGCTGGAGCCATCATCAATGTCAGGTACGAGACCCTATCTTTTCGGGTGGGGGAAGAAAAGATAGAACTCAACTTAGCGCAAGCTATGAAATATCCATCCTATGACACAGTTCATGAGGTTTCAAGCTCTAAAGATGAAGCATCCAAGAGGTTTCAGCAGTGATCCTCACAAAGGACCCACTCCAAAGAAGTTGGACCCTACCCGATGAATTGCTGGATGATCCTAACTCGAGCCTATTCACAAGGCTCCTTGAACCAGACGACGAAGATCATATCCCACCTACGACAGTATACCAAGTAGAAACACTTAACCACGGAGAGCAGCTAAACTTCTCAAGTTCAGAAAAAACTCCTCAGGTAGGATGAAGCCCTTACCCTCCACCCTCAAACATGAGTTTCTTGTTCCAAACTCCACCTATCCTGTGATAGTGAACTCTGCCCTTACCTCTAACCAAATTGATCAGCTACTTGCAGTATTAGGGAAGTACAGGGAAGCCGTAAGCTACACCATGGCCGATCTCAAAGGCCTAAGTCCATCCTTATGCATGCCCAGGATACCTCTCGAAGATAATGAAAAACCTTTCATCGAAGGACAAAGGAGGCCCAACCCGAATCTCCAAGAGGTAGTAAAAATGAATCCTCAAGCTATTAGACTCCAACCTAATCTATCCTATCTCTGATAGTAACTGGATTAGCCCGATCCATGTTGTCCAAAAGAAGGGAGGTATGACTGTAGTTGAAAACGATAAAGGAGAAAAGATCTTGTCCCGAACCACCACAGGTTGGAGGATGTGTGTAGATTTTAGGAAGTTAAACAAAGCAACCCTGAAGGACCATTTCTCCTTACCCTTCATCGATCATATGTTGGAAAGGCTGGCCAAACACGAATATTTTTGCTACCTAGATGATTTCTCGGGCTTCCTCCAAATACTCATCCACTCAGCCGACCAAGAACAGACCACCTTCACTTGTCCCTACGACACCTTTATGTATTGGAGAATGTCTTTCGGTCTTTGTAATGCACCCGCAACCTTCCAAAGATGCATGACTGCTACGCTAGCAAGACACTCGACACTACACAACAAATTATACAACCACTGAGAAGGAGTTGCTAGCCGTGGTTTATGCCATGTAAAAATTTAGACCCTACCCCATCGGCTCCAAGGTGATCGTGCATACCGACCACATGACGTTGAAGTATCTGTTCTCTAAGAAGGAAGCCAAGCCCAGGCTAATCAGATGGGGTGATTACTTTAAAGAATTCAAACTCGAAATTAAGGATCAAAGTGGAGTTGAAAACCAAGTCGCCGACCATCTATCCAGGCTACAACTACCTCCAGACTTCAAGGATGACTTGATCCCCATCCGGGATCTACTACCATACGACTACTTACTGGCCCTTATCAGCCAAGGTCCACCCTGGTTCACCGACATAGCAAATTATCTGGCAGCTAAGATGGTACCTCCGGACCTTACCCTACAACATAAGAGAAAATTCTTTTCTGATGTCAAAAGTTACTTCTGGGATGACCCCTTGCTCTTCAAGGAGTGCCCAGATCATCAACTAAGAAGGTGCATAACTGGCGAAGAAATTCTCAAGGTTATTGCCAAATGTCACACCCCAACTCATGGAGGTCATGGGGGAACCCAAAGAACTGCCACCAAGGTCCTACAAGTTGGATTTTACTAGCCGACCATATTCAGAGACGTTCATGACTATGTCTCAACATGCGATGACTACCAAAGATCAGGCAACATTAGGAAGCGCCAAGAGATGCCCCAAGAAGGAATGCAAGCAACGGAGATTTTTGACATCTGGGGGGTTGACTATATGGGCCCCTTTCCAAGCTCTGCTCCTTACAAATACATCATGGTAGCGGTTGGATACTTCTCAAAATGGGTGGAGGCAATATCTATTGCAAAGTGTGACTCAACCTCCGTACAAAAGCTTTTTATGAAGACTATATTTCCATGATTCGGCATGCCTCGAGTCTTGATCTGCGACGGGGGGAAGCATTTTCTAGAAAATCAATTTGAAGCTATGCTAAGAAAATATGGGATCCACCATAAAGTCTCAACCCCCTACACCCGCAGGCATGCAGACAGGTTGAGGTAAGCAATCGACAGATCAAATCCATCCTTGAAAAGGTGGTATCGAGATCCAACAAAGATTGGAGCTTTGAGCTCCCTGATGTTTTGTGGGCTTACCAAATAGCTTACAAGACATCCCTCGTAGCATCCGCATACATACTTGTATTTGGGAAGGCTTGCCACTTACCAGTCAAGCTTGAGCACACGGCATATTGGGCAATCAAGTACCCCAACCTCGACCTACAAGTTGCTGATGAACATAGAAACTCCAAATGAACAAACTGGAAGAGATCCTACACCAAGCCTACAAAAATGCGAGCATCTACAAATAGAAAACCAAGTTATGGCATGACAGTCGGATTCAGAAAAGAAAATTCAATAAAGGTGACCCTGTGCTACTTTTCAATTCTAAACTCTGTTACTTTCCAGGAAAGTTGAGATCGAGATGGTCAAACCCCTTAATCATCAACAAACTCCATCCGTCAGGTGCAGTCCAACTCAAAAATGAGAAAGGAGAACTATTCACAGTAAACAGACACAAAACAAGGCCTATCTGACCAGGTTGACCCGATTCACAAGATGAACCCCAACCTCATGACCCACCTGAGGACATCTAGAAGAAGGAAGTCCATCCAGCGACTTTAAACACGGCTCTTTCTGGGAAGCAACCCAGAGTTTTTACTTAATCCAATTTTATTTTCGCAGGAATAAAGCAACCAACCAGTTTAGTTCGACCCAACCTATTTTTTTAGGCTCAAGGGTTAACTAAAGTACCAAGGGGTGAGACCTAACCCCTTAGCAACCTCAACCGGGAACCACCTGTCTACCGGACCCACAACCCAGAACCATGAAGGCCCACTTGGCCCACGCGCAAAAACGGCAGCAGCAGGCCAGCCCGTACACTATCGCCCTATAAATATACTATGGAGAGAGAAAAACCCTACTACCCTCATTTGCACCGACGAAACAAATTTCTCTACTCTCTCACCTATCGTACCAAGAGCAATTTACCCGCAACCACCTACATAACCGCCACCAACCTCTATAACCTCTAGATCTCACCCGTACATCCACCTTCTTAAAATCACGCGAGATGGTGGCTACATTCGGATAATCGACTGGGAAGATATGGATGCCGAAGTCAAAAGAAAAATAGGGGCGCAAACTTGAGGACCTTGTCAATCTTGACAGCATCCAAGCCATGGCCAACCATGATGCATCGGCAGCTATTACCACAACGTTCACGAGCAACCCTGCCCCGCCAGGCAGCCCCGAACTACGGAAGAAGAAGAAGAGCACCAAGAGAAAGCTCCTTCTTCAGCAACAGAAGAAGCATAGGAACAAAAAGTCTAAGAAGAAGAAGATCACGACAACCTCTTATGCTACGACAGCGGAGGAAACACCAGCTGCACCCATCCTCTCTCCTGTTCAGGAAGATGTGATGGAAGTGCTTGCAGAGTCTACAGAGGTCGTCACTGTAGGATCTAGATGGCACCAACAAGGGGGGTGAATTGGTGTATTAAATTTTTGACAATCTAAAACAAACTATCCTAGCAGAAGCACACAAATGCAAATGTAAAGAAGAGAAGAGAACAAGCAAAAAAATAATAGTTTGTTGATGAGGTTCGGCCTAACTTCAGGCCTACGTCCCCGCTCTGATCTTCTCGAGCTCGAGACCTTCGAAGATCACTAATTTCCTTCTTCAAGGGCGAAGGCTCTCTTACAACTTCTTCTTCTCCTTTCTTTCTCTCGAGGACAAGGAGATAACCTCTTACAAGTTCGCTCTTGAACACACACTTCCTTCTATTCTGGATTCGTCACTCGAATGCTCAGAAGGAGGAACTAAGGATTTTCACTCAAGCTCTCAAGTTTGCTAATTTGTCAAAGTTACTTCCCAAGACTCTTGGGATTACGATATATACTCTGCACACAATGACCTAATCTCTCTCTCAAAAAACTAGCCGTTAATGCAAGTACAATACTCTTCACCTACCCTCGGTTATTCACTTCATCTGCTTTGGTCGACCGCTGCTCTGG
>LTAE01012200.1:1975-14163 GCA_001647135.1 Pontederia paniculata | reverse complement strand
CTTCATGTAGCCCTTCGATACCAAATCATCATTGCAGAATGTTTTTCAAGTAGTCCTTTGAAGCGAACTCTCTGGTTATCAGTTGGCGGGTATCGATCTCACTCGGATTAATATATGGGAATAAGGGGACGGAATCAATAGATTGATCCACACTTGGTGTCAACTCAGGATCTTCAATTTCATCTAGATAAAGTGTTCTATCAATCTCGCCTTGTTTAGAAAAAATATCTTCTAAAAATGTCACGTCTCTACTTTCAATTTTTGTGGTTGTTTCATTATCCCTTTAACCTATAAACACATAAACACATAACCTTTTGAGGTATCAAAATATCTAAAAAGAAAACACTCCTCTTTCCTCTTGGGCCCAACTTCCCATTGTTATGGGAGTTGTCAAGAACATAGGTTTCACACCCCTAAGGGTGCATGTAACTTAAGTCGAGTTTACAGCTTGTCCAAAGTTCGCAGGGAGTGCAATAGACATACTTTAATGGTACTCTATTCAATATAAGGCTGGAATCAATAAGGCATCTCCTAGTTACGAAATCTATAGATTGCTTGCAACATCTTTGTCCTAACCCTGTCAAATAGAGTAAGGTTTCTTTTTTTAGCAACATCATTTTGCTGCGGAATCCCTATTATTGTTTATTGTGTAACTATACCTTTTTCATTGCATAAGTTGAATAAATTTGAGAGATATTCACAACTACGAGCTATGCGCAAGGCTTTAATCTTGTGATCTAATTAATTTTCAACCATGTTCATGAATCACACAAAAAATCCAATGCTTCAGACTTTTGAGAAATTAGATAGACTATGTTATATCGCGAGTAGTCATCAATAAATACGATGAAGTATGAGAAGCCATATCTTCCTATAACATTCATCGGACCACAAATATTTGAATGAATCAACTACAATGAAATTTTCACACATTTTCCTACACCAAATGGTTTTTTAATTTTCTTTCCAACTAGACATTCTTCACAAGTTGGTAAGCTGATTTTGGCGAGAGAATCCACAAGTCCATCTATTGCCAATCTTATCATTCAATCTTGATCAATGCGTCATAATCTGGAATGCCATGCCATAGAAATCTACATACATGGATAACATGAAAGAATAACTACTAGCAATATTTTCAGTGTTCACAATCATTGAAATCATTTTGAAGAAAACCGTCATATAAAGAAAGATTATTCAAGGAAATGTTTAAGTGTTTCGAATAGAAACTTATTTCATAACCATAATTGACTAAAGTGGACATACAAATTAAATTTCGTCTATACTCAGGAGAATATAGAATGTCATGAAGATAAAAGATTTGTCTGTTGTAGAGGTCTATCTTGAAAGTTCCAACTCCTTTGACTTCAACTTTTCCGTTGTTTCCAACATAAATTCATTTTGTCCCCATATTGAATCGAGGAAATTCGATGAAGGCCCGATGATCCCTTGCTATGTCGTTTGTTGCAATCCACGAAGTATGAGTTTCAGCAATGAGAGCACAACTAAAAACATAAGCAAAATAACTATGATCAGGACAAACTTTTTTTTGGCTCAATGCAATCACGAGCAAAATGACCATGGTTGCCACAATTGTAGTACTTCATTTTGTTTATGTCCTTCTTCCCACCATACTTTGCACGATTACGCTTGAGATTTGAGACTTTCTTTGTTCCACTAGTTCCACCCTTTTGATTTGGACTGACGTGCACGTCTTGTTCCGCTTGGGATGCCTACTATCGTGTCCACTGGATTCAACAACAAATGCTTGTGGAGGATTATTTTAGCCTCGATAGCTTCTTCCTCCATTTCCATGCGACGTGCAACTTGGTAAAATATTTTCACATTATCATTATGCATTAAGTTTGTGCACATATGATCCTAGCTATGCGAAAGAGAGAGAGGATGAGGGCTTGAATCTATTGTTTATCATCTAGAACTTATCCTTCATTTTTTAGCTCATGAATCATGTTTGAGATTTCAGTTAGGTGCTGCCTCATCGTATGGTTTGGGCGCTTCCTATATGAATCAAACTTTATGTGGAGCATCCGGTGCTTGGTTGTTGACGTGACAGACAACTTTTTTCGGAGAGCTTCCTAGAGCTTGAAAGTCGGCTTATGAACTTCATATTGACACATAAGAGCATTGTCCATCATGCTCAGTAACATAATGCGAGAGATGCGACTCTTTTATCAACCATGTTTGAGATGCCTCAAAATCCTTCTTGTTTTGTGTGGTGTCACCAACAGAAGATTATGCTTTAGAACTCTTTCCTTTTCCATGGTCAATAGACACATGTTCATCAATCACATGGTTAATTGTTTCTAAGACATCTTGTTCCTCTAATAAGTATTGGACTTTCCAGTGCCAGATGTCATAGTTGTTACCGTTCAACTTGTCACCCTTGTTTAAGTTAGGAATATGAATTTTGATGCCATTGTCTAGTTTTACAACAAATAGAGAAGGATATTGGTGTTATGCATGTCTTAATTTTTCACAAGTACTTATAAGATAATAAACTTTGGATATGCAAGAATAATGACATTGAGAGTATGCTATGTTCCCACTCATCTCCCACTATTCCAAGGATAATAATTCATTAAATTAACAATGCGAGAAAACATCTATTCTATGAATTTTAGATCAACGAACAATTCAAAATCACTGAAACTCATTACATGTGGCACATAATATTATTTCTAATTTGGCCAAGATAATCAGGCTTCGAACAACGGGAGCACTTCCCGAAGGGTGCCAATTTAAGTAACTACATCCATCCTTCGCCGCGACACAAAAATAAAAATTAATGTATAGTCACATTCACACATAACCCTATTCGAGAAATTGCATTGATAATGCACCAAACTAGTTACTTGGAACCTTCCTAAAGATACATTCTTGTGTTACACACCACTTAGCAGAAAGACATGGGTTGTTGTAATTATATTAAATTTTTAGGTGCCTTAGTCCTACAAAAGAACTATTCTTATGTTTCAAATTATATGTGTTTGTATCCTAGGTTTGTGTAATTAGGCTAACTAATTACAATTTTTTAATTCTTCTCCTAGATTTCAAAATTTTCATGAAACATATATTGACATACACAAATTTCATTTTTTGTAATAAATAAACAAAAACAATGATTTGACAAAGAAATTCAAATATTATCTAATTTCAATGCATGAAATTAAGAAGCTTATCATGCATCATCTAATTTCACAAAGAAATTAATTTTAACAAGTAGCATGCTTTTTGTTTCGACAAAAATAATTCACTATATAATTTAGCATGTAACTAAAAAATTGTAATAACATGCTATTCATATTTATTTTCATTATGAAAAGATTTTGCATAATTTCTAGCGCATAGTAATTTTGTTTTACAACAAATTTCATGCATATTTAATTTCACAAAGAAAATTCTAATAATTGCATAAGATAGTAAGATATATTTTTGCACTTTTTAATATGCATACATTCTTCAAAATAATGATAAAAAAATTTGGTATTTTTTTTAGAAAAAAAATGTATTTTTCCTTATTTTCTATAGCACTAGAATATTTTTCTATCATTTTCGCAATACAAGAATATTTACAATACCAACTTATTGAAATTTTAGCACTTATAAAAGATGCTAAAAATATTGAAAATAATAATAGAAATTTATGTAAACTAATCTAAAAATCTACACAATTTTTTTCTAATTTTTTGGACATTATAAGTGCATAAATGAATTTCATATAAAATTCCAATAATTGCACAATTATTAATTTGAAATTAATAATAAGCACATAATTATCAAAATAATGATATAAAGATCAGAAAATATTCTGAAAAACATTTAATATTTTCCTAATTTTTGAAATAGGTAAAGTTGTTCTTATATCATGTGTTGACCATATGGCACCATGCGTTCCAAGGCGCTGCAAGTGAGCCACTTGTCGCGCGTAGACTAATCCTAATGGTGCAGGCGCCATGTGACGTAGTCTGATTGGTCAGTTTCAATTTTTTTAAAAATGAAAAGAGCATTAAAAAATTGAAAAAAATAAAAAAAAAATTGGAAAAATTATGATGGTTCTAATACCAATTGCAGGAATTATAACATATATAATTGAAAAAAATGAGGTCCACAAAATAGTTCTGATTGCGTAAATGATGATTTCAAGAGCCAAAGGATTTTTCCATGAACAATTTGATAGCGCGTCGACTTTTCCTCGTCATCGAAAACTAAGTCACATGGACTTAGAACACTGAATCACAACTCAAGTGCTTGGTCAAATTACTATATGGCACGAATTCTTGCTTTGGGATAACACACTTTGGAATTACACAAATGGATTAACATCCAATCTCTTTATATAGTATTAGGGCATTAGATACGGGAGAGAGAGGGACAAGACATGCCACAATAATGTGGCTTGTGTCGCTTCATGCACTCTAGTATGAAGGGACGAAGTGTTGCTTCGTACAAGAGAAGCACAAAGGGACAACAATGTCTCTTTGGCTCCTTTCAAGCATCACATCAACAACAAAAAAACATAGATTTTAAATTCTCAAAATCGATGACCTCATAGTTAGAAATGAAAGCGAAATTTGATAAAGTGAAATGTGAGGTTGCTTAAATCTTTCTCCAATAAAAAATGTGCAACTAATCATGATGTCACTAATTTAAAGACAAATGATAGATCAAAAGAAAAATAGAAGCATGTGAGATCAAAAAAGATGAGAGTGAAAGTTCTTCCATGATAATAGAAGACATTTTTGAATGCGGTGTATATGTGAGTCAATATTTAGTAATAAGGGTGAAGAAGAGAAATATGAAAAAAAATTAAAAATATTTTGAGATCTCAGAAAGGCCACCCAACTTCGAATAGCAACGTTAAAAGAAATTAGGTGATGCATTTTGAGAGTTGTGAGGATGAGAAAGTATTAAATCTTGAGCATTTAAAAAGACAACCTTTGAAGAGCATTGAGAAAAAAAGAGCTAAACAAGTATCATACTAACACTAATTCTCTATTGTCTTTGGTTATTGATCTCCGATTGTAGGTGTTAATGACTATTGAGCGAGAAGAAACTCCAAGCAGGCATTTAGGTTCGTCTTTTACTAGTGCTCTATCAATCTGGATATTTGAGGACAAATACTTTTGAAGATGAGGGGAATAATATGATTCCGCAGGTTTCCATATTCAGAAATGACATGAATGTCATAGTTACCAAATTTGGAGATGATATGAATTTAGAAGTTGCCAAATTTGTAGATGACATAGACTTGACAACTATCAAATTTAAAATGCTTTATTTGAATACAATGACAAGTGAGAGACTCTGTGTGATTATCAAGATGTTTTTGTTCAAAAAATGATCAAGAATCCTTGCGATTTACAACTGATCCAATTAGAAGATCACAAACAAAACAAATTCAAGAATTTTTTTACAATTTTGATTGTAGACTTTGGATCAAGTCCAGTTTCTCAATATGTCACAAATTGGACTGAATGAAGAGTCCACATGATTTGGCCAAAATAATTCATGAGCTTAATTTTTTGATTAATTTTTTTTGTGGAATTGGAATTGTTACCTTCAGGGAATTCTTATACGGATGTCCTCCACAAAGTTCACATTGTTGTATGGTTTGATTCGTTAGCAGTTTGAACTTTTTGTTGAGTGACTTCAACTGACCCACAACTTTAGTGATGGAACTAGAGTTAGAATTTATATTGAGCACACTCCTCATTATGTTATTTTTTTTATCTTCTGTTCTGCTAGGAATTGAGTGCCACATCTTCAATGACCTTATAAATTTTTTAGTACGTTTCTTTCCCCAAACTGAACTTCCAGCAGATGAATCTAGTGCCACATCTTTGCCGCTTCTTGTGGAAATTGCTTTCCCTACTTTTTCGATTTTTCTCAATATTACTTGGTTATGCTCCTAACGTTCGTCTTGCTAGGATATTTGCAAGTTGTCCCATATGCACTTCTAAATTGCATATGGATGCATCTTGATTTGTTACTTTAAGCTCAATGGTTGTTGTGAACTTGATTAGTGACTCTTACATGTTGTTCTTTGATTCAATATGTTGACGTTTGTGAACTATTAAGGAGAAGTGTATATCAGTTGTTCTTCTGCCCCCAGATATATTAAGATGATTCCTCCGTGCGGGATTGTGTGTGTTGCTGAAAGAGTTGTTGTTCCTAGAAGGATCCAGACATAAAGAAACTCAAATTTTGTGGAATTAGAATTGTTACCTTCAGAGCATTTACTATGAGGATGTCGTTCTCTACAAAGTTCACATTGTTGTATGGCTTGATCCTTTAATAGTTTGAACTTCTTATTGAGTGACTCCAGCTCATGTTAGAACTAGAGTATGTTATATTGATCACACTCCTAGTTATGTTATAATTAACAAAACAAATTATAAAATGAATAATTCAAAACATTTAATAATCTGATTGATAGAAATATCAATCATGCAATTTATGATTTTCCAAAAAAAATACCATCGAAAGTTAATTAGCTTCTAATTAAGTTATTCCATAAAAATATTCAAATTGATGGTAAAATTTTGGATCAATAAGTTTTTTAATGGATAGATATTATAAACTAAATAAATCTAGAAAATCTAGTATTTAAAAGAAATCCTAAAATATTTAATTTCCTAGTATTGTGGGATTTCCCAGTTAAGTGTTTCTTCAAAATAAGGCAAAATCCTTATTTCAAATTAAAGGGTGTGTTTTGATTATCAATTATTATATGAATATTACATGAGTTAGGTAGTGGTGGGTATTACATGAGTTAAGTAAAAAGACTTTAACTATGCGATAAAGTCACAATTGAGTTGATTGATTAAATGAGTTAGGTACAAGTGTATTCTTACATCATACATGTCAAGTCAAAGAGGCAATTCATGTTTAGCTTGTATCGTGTAATCTTCGATGATTGATTATATTATATATAATTTTAATTATGACGTAATTTGCTAAGTGAAGTGAAATCAAGGATAATAACATTCATGAATTTGATAGTGAGCAAGACTCGAAGATAATCGAGATCTAGAAGACAAATGTCAAGTGAATATTCAAACTGACTTGGAGAAAGAAAAAATTAAGTCGATTGCCCTTAGCCAAGATTGCTTTGGCCTACTTGGGGGATATGAATGAAACATATGGTTCAACCTGAAATTGAATGAAATATAAGAATGTATTTTGTAATTGTTACATTTATGTTTTTTATCATGATGAACAAAAGAAAGAGCTTATAAGTTGAAATAGGTAATGACATAATATTAATTTTTTACTATCAATCTGGGAAATCCTTGTCAATAATATTTGATCAAGACAAGAATATTTTCTATATGATAAGTTATGCTTTATATATCCATGAGCAAATGAGTGCAGTGGACTGTGCCACTTATGTAGAGGCAAAAGATGCTTAGAGAGTCCACTTTACAAAATAAATTGATAGGGTATTGCAAAACAAATGACATCCCTACATTTGCTCAAACTACGAGCATATAAGATGGACAACGAAGTCATGTTGTATCTTGATAGATTACCATAGTTAATGGAAGTGCCACCAATCTCAAGGTAGTTCAAGAATTGGCCTTCATAAATCTAAGATGCATGATTGTCTAGATGACACAATCTAGCTTATAACAAGTGTTTCATATGTGCGATTATTTCCATTAAGGATGAAACTTCATCATTGACTATTTATTTAATAAATTCCTTATATCATGGAGATACTTTGATTGCCATTAATTATATAATACTGACTTGTTCATCATAAATATCCAAATCTTATCACTAATTGAATTTTTGTTACCACCCAAATTTTTAATGGACTCGGTATGGATTATATGTTGTGGGTTGTTATGCCAAGAAAAAATAGAGATAACCTTCCTAGGAGGAGGTAATGTTCAAAGGTCATTAAAGGATGTCATCCTCATATATGATCTATAATTGGTGACAAGGAAAAATACTCCTACTATAGTAATACGATAAATCACTAAATAACATTTGAGCTATAAATAAATGTGACAAATATAAGGATGCCGGTATGTATGACATCAAGTAAATCCTATTGACGTGACTTTATCATATTAATTTAACTAGTTATTGAGGATGCTTGATATGCTAATACTAATTCTGAGTAGCTATTATTGATCGTTGGACAAGTTCAAATTCTTAATTTGGAATGTTTGATGAATGTCTTAGGTATCAGATTTATTATGGATGATTCATCATATGCTAAATATTAATGATTTCATAATACAAATGATGTTTGGTACATCATTTTCGGTTATAGATTTTTTGTGAGATCCTAATTTGTAGTTGATTATGACTCATCATTTTTCAGTATAGAGTTATAGTGACTTCTTATACATTAATCGTGACTTAATTAGTGCAGTTGTTGAATTAGAGTTGTCATTACTCATTTTGTTATGATACAATAGCGATCCATTGATACATATTCTTAATACATTGCCAATTTATGCATGTTAGAAAGGCTAGATGAAAGCACATTGAAAATTTGCTCGGAATTGTGCACCTCTAATATTCCATTGAAAGCTCATACTTAGCCATCAACTTTGGCATCTATGGTTTATTGGTTAAAAAGTTTGTTGAAAGAGTGATAGGAAGGGATGCCTTTCAATCCTTGATCAAGAGATTGAATCAACATTAGCCATCTTAAGCTATTGAAAGAAGAAAACAAGATCAATTGAAAATAATCATTGAGTGAGTCAATTTTAGGTTGAAATTGTTTCATAAGATAAATTTTAATGGAATTGAATTTTATTATGGTGTTTGAAAATTCTTTTATTGTCAAGATAGATAAGAGGGAATATGATCTACAAATGTCATTGAGAAAATCGAGGAGGTCTGGGTTTATCAAAATTTTATTTTGAATTGATTGTCAATTTTAAGTTATGTTTGATGATAATAAATTCAAGTCTATTGGAGTTTGGTATTTAAGTTATGTGGAGGCTAGATGGTAGAAATTTTTTTATCAAAAAATCTGACCGGAGTTTATTGAAATTGATCATGGTGATCAAATTTTATCTTCAAGCTGAATTGTAAGTACTTATAGTTCTTAGTCTCAAGTCTAGTAAATTTTTTGTGATACTTAAGAGCGTGAAACTGTCGACTCATCACTTATTATCGCCACTTGAGTTAGCAAGAACATATATAATCTATTCATTGTTACAATTTTTTTACAAAAGTTTCATTATGAAAAGGTCAATATGTTGAAGAGCAACTTATGGAAGTTTGAAAAGATTTGACCTAGCAGGATTTGGCATGTGAGGCGTCTCAATGACATGCGAAGAAGTCATATGCGAGTCAGAATACATGAAAAGTGGTTCCCTTATTTTTTTTCTAATTTTCACAGAACAAATTTCGATGATGAAAATTATTTTATGGGTGTAGTATTATAACGAGTCAACCTAAAAGGCCCAAAAAAAACCTTTCTCAATTTCTCTCCCTCTTTCCTCTCTCCATCCCGTTCTTTTTCTTCTCCACACGACCGCCACCAAGACACCACATCGCTGACACTTTCGACCACCATTGCATCATCGTCTGACCACCAAACACTAATAATTTATATACCAATGCATAGCTCTTCATGAGATGAAGCCATCATCACTGGTTTAAGAACTTTTAATGCACCATAGGAAGAGAACAAGAGGCTCAAAATTTCTAACAAAAAATAGAGGTATTTGTCGTCGGAGTTCATTTCACCATCATTCGTCTTCAATTCACCTCCAATAAGTTGCTAGTGATATAGATTTAACTTTTTGAAGGTTTAATTGAGGGTTATTTGAGAATTTTTATGGATTAACTTTTGAGCTCCATTTAACAAACGAAACATTGCTGGAGTCGAGGAAGATGATTACCGAAGTTTTAAAGCATTATTGGAGAATAAACAACTAACCATTCTATGCAGGTGATCAACAAGTCGAGTAGTTGACATTATGGGTGATGAAGTGGAAGATTAATTGGATCAAAATTCATTTGATTAACAATTTGTAGACATGTTGCTTAGATTAATGCATAAGGATTAAATTCATGTAATAGTTTAATTTAGAAAACTATAGAAAACTCTATGATTATGAACATAATTATTATAATTATGTAAGTAATCAAAATGTGGAAACACCTCAATCTATGGTAATTTGTATTAAAGCTGGAAATTAGTTAAATATCATGTATGCGGACCCATAGGGTAAATATGAAATTAACTTAGTATTAATTCCATGTTGTGATGTTTATACACATGTAGATAAGCATATGTATGTATGTATGTATGTATGTATGTATGTATGTATGTATGTATGTATGTATGTATGCATGCATGTATGTATGTATGCATGTATTATGTAAAGATAACTACTAGATATGTGTATGAAGAAAGTAGTTTGTGAAAATGATAATTTGAAATTTATTATAAAGATAAGTCAGGTGAGAAGATTAATAGTTGCAAAAATAAACATGGAGTTATAAATACAAATAATTATTAGAAGAAATCATAAATGAATATAGATATTTAATAGAACATGAAAAGTGTCCAGTGGATAATCTGAGTGGTGAAGTTTGAGAGTAACTAATATTTCAGTTTGATGGGGTATGGAATTTAATAGTACCAATAAATCATGAGGGGGCATCATTTGCTAACCATGCATGGGTGAGGAGACTTATAAATATATAATAACATATTGTCGCATAACATTAATAATTACATAATGATTGTAATTATTGATTAAATGTTTTAGTGATGTGGCTCATTGATTATAATTAGGAAAGAAGTAATTTGGAAAATGGTTAAGGAATGACTAGTAGTAATGTGACAAATAATCAGATATTTACATAAGGAATTAAAATGAATGGTTAATCATATTAGACAAGGAATTATTTGATATATAATTAAATATGAATTAATAAATTAATATTATTTATTTGAATCCAAAAAGTTCAGGTAATAGTTATATTACTGTTTAGATTGATATGAGTGCGAGATGTAATTCAATTACGTGGGATTTAGTTATGTTTAAAAAAAAAGAATGTTGCAAGCTACTTTTATATGATGCATGATATATAAAATGTGAGATACTAATAGAACTTAATCATTCATTTGGTTAGGTTCTATGATTGTTGATTTCCTTGGATGCGAAAGAACCCGCGAGATCGAGCATAGGCGAAGTGCATGAATTTCATAAACTTACATGTATGCACCTAGGTGAAACGGTTATTTCTTCCTTAGATCATATGATTAATTATATAAATTAAGATATTGTGATGATATGTTCGATTAATTTTTCCAATGTTTTACGGATTTTTCATATGATTCCTCAAATTCAGTGCATGAGTTTTTATTTTTCTATTCGAGGATTTCTCGGACGTATCATGTGTGTATCACCTGAAATCTTATGTGAAAAGTTATATTTCTATTATGAACCTTATAATATATTGTTGGTATTTGATGCGAGCATAAATATACATGTTGCACGCATCTATTTCATATCATTTTTAGACATTTAGTATAGATTTATTTATTATTTAGTATTTTATTCATTACATTTTGTCTATGAGTCAAACTACCCAAATGTTCGAAGTAAACAACGAATGGCCGAGGTTTAACAGAAATCAACTGCCAACTCGGGCCATTTTGGTTCAAAACGGTCCGTGTTGGACCCCAAAAATCAGCAGACACAATTCCTATTATCAACCCTGACCGTGTCTGCAACTCTTGCTGTTTTCGGCCGCCACGTCAGCTCGTTGCCGCGATTGTGTCCACGTCAACACGGTTGATTCAGCCACTCAGAAGACGCCACGTGTCAACGATGACGTCAACACGCCCGTGTTCGTAACTAAGTAGGAATCAAACTCCACGTCAGCATAACTCGGGCCGTTTTGGTTCAAAACGGGCCGTGTTGTCACCCTATCAAAGTCGGTTTGGCCAATCGGACGACTCCTAAAGATTCCTTCTCTTCTAAAGTTAAAAGATGTAATCTTAACCGTACGATTTAGGGTCTTCATATCACCTTTTGCCTATAAATAAGACCCCATGTAACCCCAGAGAGAGATTCCAGTTTTGAGAGTTAAATTTTCTATCTGTGGTTGGAGAGGAAGAGACCCGAAGACGTCGAAGTTTTGAGGGAAGAATCTGTAAACCCTGTTAGTATTTTAGATTA